>CAEGAF010166662.1:0-65659 GCA_903067075.1 Micropoecilia bifurca | reverse complement strand
AAATGAAGTCGGCAGCTGCTTACCGTAGTTGCAGTTGCGTAGTTACCGTAGACCTGTTGTGGCTCAATATTGGTCCAGATATTAGGCGCACCGGGTTATAAGACGCACTGTCGGCTTTTGAGGAAATTTAAGGTTTTTAGGTGCGCCTTATAGTGCTCAAAATACGGTATATTAAAATGCAGCTATTAATGTCTATTTATTTATTTATTTATTTATCCATTGGTCTTAGGTCTTCATTTTGTCTGTACATCCATCCATTCCTTCATCTATCTATCTACCATCCATGCATTTGTCTCTCCTTACTTGAAGGTTTTGTACTTAAAACTACTGTAAGGATATCTGCAGTAAATTAACAGTAAACTTTAATCAACTTTAATAAATATGAAGTGAAAGCTGCTCATTTAGGTTTGAAAAGTATGAACTGAGGTCATCAACACCGTTGTGAGAACCCTGAGAAACACTGGAGGTTTTAATTCAAAGGTCAAATGATTGTCTTAAAAACTGTCATTATTGAATTATCTGTCAAAAAATGCATTCCTGCCAGTATTGACTTTCCTTTCTTGGTTTGTGCTCTCGGTGAAGTTTTTCCACCCCAAATCAGGCTTAGCAGTTGTGTAAAAAAAAAAGATCAGAAGGATTCAAGATGGAAAAGGGAGTTGCTTTTTAAAAGCGACGCGGCTCATCCTAGACGCCAGACGGTGCAGTAACTATCTGTGAAATGTCACAAAGGTGTTCATGAGTGCGTTTGTAGCCTCTCTTTGTCGTTTCCCTTCAGCCCTGAGTGTGGAGCTGCTGCTTCACAGCACGAGAGGATGAGAAGGAGGGAGAGGACGGCGGCTGATAGAAATAATGAGAGAGGGAGCGGCAGACAGACAAAAAAAAAAAAAAAAAAACAGAAGCAGAGAGACACAGAGTGACAGCTTAGGCAGCTGAGGCTGGTGGCTCCCCTGGGGTACAATGAGTGGGTGGAGAAGTGAGCGAGCGAGTGAGAGAGAGAGAGAAGAGCCATGTGAGGAGCCATGTGAGAGGGAGGAGGGGGGAGAAAGCGGGCAATGTCTGCCGGGTGAGGGATAGGAGAGAGTCTGCTCAGTCCATGAGGAGACAGGGCAGGGGGTGCGGTTACGTAACAGCCTGCAGTGGCTGAGCCAGAATCACGTGGAGCCTCACGTTCTTCCTCTCTGCGCACTCTCTCGCTCCTCTGTTTGCTCTCTCTCTCTCTCTCTCTCGCTCTCTCTCCCCCCCTCCTCCTCGTTTGATGCTTAGTCTCGGTTAGTCGCATTCTGTCCTCCCGTTCAGCTTATTCTCTGTATCTCGCTGCCTGTCGTCCCACCCAGACCCTGACCTGCGTTTGCCCAGATTGTGGCTGGGTGGACAACATGAGGGGAAACGTGGGCAGTCGCCCGGCGCGGTGCTTGTTTGAGCCGTCAGGAGATAAGGGGTCTTGTGTAAATGTTTGTGCTCCAACTCGCCCTGGAGATATCCAGGGTGCAGGAGATTTTATTTCGAAGAAAATGTTTAAAAGAATGGTTGATAAAGTGCACTGATGCTGGACCCGAGAAATTTCACTGCATTGGGTTAAATAAAATGGTTATTATTCAGGTTTCTTTAAAGGATTACACTATACTTTAGATTTGCATCAGTCATTTGGCCGGATTAGTGAATTGGAAAGTTTTTTTTTCTTTTCCTTAATCGGCTCTAATTGTTAATGCACATAAAAAAAAAATAATTAAATGCACTAAATCTAGGCTCTTCTAACATTTTCACTCTATAAACACATTAACCGGTTGCACGTACAATACATCAATCAACTTCTTTTAGATTAATACTATATCAGATTTTTTTTACATAAATCCCTTATTTACTTCAATATTTGTTAGATTCAGAACTACTACATTCATCACAGAATATACTCTGCGTATAATTGTGTATTTCTGAAGTGGTTTAACAATTATATTTTGAGCAATACTCACAAAAAATAGTATTGAAGAGCATATTGTGCAGCATATTATTCCTGTTTACTGTTCTGTTCTCAATAGAGCGACACTTGTTTGTTGATGTGTTTGTTCTGGTTGCTAGCCTGCAGCCAGAGGTTTGACATGAATCCTGTAACTCCTTACCTTAATAATAAATATTTCCTAACAGACTGGTTTTATGCAAAAACCAGGTGGAGGAAGGCCATATTAAACTTTGGGATGACGTGACCATTTTTCCCCCCATTTTGAAAGGTTTTCTTCCTAAAACTTTGTAATTTCTTGATACCGGCACCTGCCTCATGCTTTGGTACCAGTTGCACTAAACTGGCTCATTTCAAATCCAGGAAACTTTGCAAAGCATTAGCTTAGCAGTTAGCTACAAGCTTTCAGCAGCAGGCAATAGACTAAAATGACTTGATCTGAAAATGTGTTACAAACCTTGAAATTTTACTGTTTCAATTTTTTTACACATTAATGCAAGTCAAGTTAATTTGACTAAATGTGTGTTTTATGTGTCCAGCTTTCCGTACCGCTGTGCCACGTGTTGGCTTGTGTACAGTACACATCTTCTTGTTTACAGTAGACCAAAACAGCTGCTTATGTAATATAGATCACTCTCTCAGGATCTCTTGTCCCGCCTATCTCACACTCTCCTCCTGTCATTCACACGCTGTCTGTCTCTTTGTATGTGCATCTGTCCCACCTCTGTGCTTGCCAGGTTTCACACCAACTCACCCAAAGGCAAAGCAGATTTACAGATTACCACTGTCTTAATGCTAAGTGCATTACATGCATGCATGTAGGGGTAAAGCCTTGCGCAAGCACATGCGATCCCTGCAATGCTGGCTGTCTCGGTGTGAACTCATCCTGCAGGGTTTTCCCCCTTTTGGCTGTCATGTAACGAGACGGGATGGGAGTCCCTGTGTGCTGTAGCTTGTTTTTCCAGACAGGTGTAGTAAATGTGACTGCTGTATAGTTCAACCTTCACATGTATTTAGGCTAACGCAGCGTGCTGGGTCAAAATCAGAAAATGTTTAAACTGGGACACGTCTGGGCTAAATATGGAGCCGTTATGCTGTTGAAACCTACAAACCAGAAAGTACTTAAAAGTTGTTTAAAAATCTATTTGCTGTTAATGGCAAGATTTACTGCCTCTGTTTGATCTGAAGAGGCGATCTCTCCTCCTTTCTGTCTTCATTTCCCTCAATCTGTTAGTCAGGTGTCTGTTAGGCGAGGTTTATACATTGGTCTCCATGGTGATGAGGGATTAGCAAATGTTGGTTGTCTGGCCTGGACGTGACTTTGCAAAAGAAGTCTACATATTCAATGAGGAAATGCTCAAAGAGCACTGAGTCTGCTTAAGCTCCTGAAACTCCTTCACAATCAGTTTTACTGTTAAATTAGCTAAAAAATAAGTGTGAGGTTTGCCCACTATGAAGAATTAATAACTTAGTAATAAGATGTAAATACAACTTGCAACATCTGCTCTTGTCCTTCTTTCCACCTTCTTTCTAATTAACGGGTAAAAAAATATACTTCTCATAACTAAATTATAAGAACTCCTTTGACACATGCCTGCCAGTTTAATTATTGTTTGTTTTTTATTAAATATCTTTGAACACCGAGGGAAAAAAAGATGTTTTGTTCCATTTTGTTAGCCTTGGTATTTCAGATGAGAACATTATGCATCCTAGGGATTCTATGAATGAGATTAATTGTGACTGTGAACAATGTTTGGACTCAGTTCATGGTCTGTTATTTGAATCTGATTGCATGTGAGTTAGAC
Organism: Micropoecilia bifurca; assembly: GCA_903067075.1. Classification (NCBI taxonomy): domain Eukaryota; kingdom Metazoa; phylum Chordata; class Actinopteri; order Cyprinodontiformes; family Poeciliidae; genus Micropoecilia; species Micropoecilia bifurca. The sequence continues at coordinate 61,900 of CAEGAF010166662.1, read as the reverse complement.
CAGTTGTGCTCAAAGAGGCACATGACTGACAACAGGATGGATGACATGCAGGTTTAGTTCATGTTCTTACTGGTTGGTTGTTTCAGTTTTGCTAATGTGGGTTGTAGACATGAAAACGCAAACGCCTTTGAGTCTTCCTGGTCTCTGTGGATCCTGATCTGGAAGAACCTCAGCAGGTCACATCACGTCACAAAATGATATGTTTCGAAATTTAAAATAAAAAATTAAAACCAACACCTACATTGTGCAAGACTTTATGAAGTCCAGAAAACATAAATTAGCTTTTAGCAAGAACCTTAGTTCAAAGCTGTCAGAATATTTGGACAGAAATTACAAAGAACAAATCTGGTTCTTAATCTAATCCTAATGAGTCAAACTGAATGGTCATGGAATCATCAACCTCATGACATTAATATTGACATGAAAAATAATATTGAGGAAATAAATATATCAAATCTAATTAAAAACATAAATAAGTGATAAGTTATTTACTGTTATGGTCTGAAGGATATATTTATCCTCAGTACTAGATATGGTCTCAACAATCCCATGGCACTTCAACAATATTGTTTTACCTTTTATCTGGAAATAGTGTCTGTTTATTCTTGCCATACTGAATTAGGTATAGCTCGAAAGGTCTTGCCATACCAGTTTATTCCTCTGTTTACTTTAGTTATCACCCATGGAGGGATTTCTTTATTTAAATGGATTCATTTTTCAGAGGGATACACAGTGAGGGTATCGTGATTTTAGCAATTACATATTTACAAGAGAGATTTTTTGTTGTGCTTCCATGGAAGCGTGCAGCCTTCAAACTGAAATAAAATACTTTGTAATATAAGTTGCTGCTTATCATGATCACAGAACTGCCAAAACATATGTACAGAAATACCAGAGAAAGTGAATCACAGCACCACCATCAGCCAGTGTAACGCTGAACTGATGAGGTGAAGCTACCAGTAGCAGGAGCGAAACTGCGCCAAGAAGCTACAAATACTGAAGAGAAGAAGAGCAGCTGCAATTGATACAGTTGCAGCCAAGCAGGATTTAATGTTACACAATACAGTTTTACCAAGTTGCTCAAAGTCTAAACTGGCATTGCTGTGCATTTAAAGTGTAAAGTTTACCTTCGACCAAACGCCCCCTAAAGGACTCCCAGTGCCCCCCTTTTGTAAAAGTGTCCGCCAGCGCCCCCTGCCGTCCTCTGAACGCCCCCTGGGCGGCGGTACCACCCACGTTGAGAACTGCTATACTAGATACATCACTCCATGAGCTCTTTTTAAGAAAAAATGAAAGAAGTGAACAAGTGGTGGACAAAAGAAAAAAGTTTTATCTTTGCAAATAAAAATCTACCCACCAATCCCCTCCATCATTCACAGACCAACTCATCGCCACCATTGCCCAACCATTCAGAGGTCATCCTCTTCACTTATCCATTCATTTGACTATTAAACCACCAATTCAAATTTCAACCAACCTATCCATATATCCACCAATCTGTCCACCCAATGACCCACCCCTTCCTTTTTTCATCCATCTGCCATCAACCCACAAGGAAAGGTAATTTTATTTGTATAGCACATTTTCAGCAGCAAGGCAATTCAAAGTGCTTTACATGAGTTAAACGGAAATACAAACAAAATAACAAACCAAAGGAAAAGAGGAAAGGACACATTAGGGCTGATGGCAACGTTCAGACAAAAAAAGGGGCAAAACAAAGAAATGAGGGAAGGCGGTTACGTCAAGGGGCCATGGAGCCAGGTGGCTGTGGTCCTTGGCATAGTCTGACAGAGGTGTTTATCAAGGCATGATATCCTTAGGAGCACTCAGCTCCATGGAAACAGGAGGGGGTGAGGAGGGAAGAGTGTTATGTTTTCATATCTTCAAGGAGATTAGAGATATGCAGCCCTCCCAAGGCCACACGGGGAAAGCCAATTCATAAACAGAATGTCTTGGGTTGGGAAGATTATGAATTTCAATCTTCTCTAAAGTCTCTCCGATACATCTCAGTTCCCAATTATCGAAATTGGTTTGGTCATTCCACCGAACCGAAACTAGCAACTTCTCAAAGATCGATTCCAACTCATTAGTGAGTTTTCTAGTCCTCGTCTCTGTCCACATCAACAGTCTGAGTGTTTACTAGTTCGGCCAAGTCCGTCACAAATTTATTGCTAATCCAGGAATCCACAAGCTCCAAACAGCAGAAATTCTGTTATCATGAATAAATCCAGGGTGAATCCTCCTGGGTGTGTCCCTGTTGGACAAGAGGGCTCTCCAGTGCCCAGACTTCTTGTCAAAAATTTGATCAATTGTATTGAGAGATCGGTTGACCAGATCCATAATTTGTAGATTTGGATGATGTGCAAAGAAAGGCTCCAAAAATATAGAAAAAGACCCGACAAAAACAGAGCAAGCGGGGCAGGTATGGGCAGGGAGGGAGCAGAGAAAAAAAGTGTCCGCCTTCATCGCGAGCAACAGAGAGAAAGGTACAAATACCTATTGACTTTCCCACCCAAAAGCCCCACCCACTCATTCATCTGTCTATTGAGCCCAGCTACTCTCCATCCCATGCTCTGATAGACCCACCAACCCACTTCACAACTTCTCTGCTCACTGACCCATCAGGTCAAGTCATGCAGCCATTGACCAACTGAGCCACAAAACACATTCATCTTAGGTAAAACAATACAAGTTTCAGAGGTAAACAAACTTCTTTACTTTGTCTAAATGCTTAGCGTTTAATTGAAGCACCAAGCAGTCAAACAAACTATCTTCACAATTTTCTTGTGAAGATAGTTTGTTTGATGAAGTCGGAACCTAACATTGTTAGAGAATAACAATTTACCAAATGCTCAGTGGTTAACCTGGTACTAAATACTTGTTTATGCTGCTGGTCCTGCATTTCCCTGAATTGCCAATTGCTTTCACATGTGGGCTTAATTTGTTTTGCTGATGTGCTTGTTTGTTGGGTAAAAACATTTCATGTGCCGAGGGACGGCCGCTTTAAAAAGTTGTAAAACTGCAGCTCGTGATGTTTGTTTCTCTTGCAGGATTTTATCAGATATACATTCAGTTTGTCCTTTTTGGCCATATGCACATGCAAGCAGAGCTCAATGATGGTATCTGTAAAGTTATTAAAAAAAAAAAAGAAAAGAAATCTTAATGAATATATTGGATGCAGAATTAACGTTGTGCTGTGTTTAACGGATTAACATATCGGTTAGACAGAGTTTAAATAATTTTTCTTGTACACAGAGTCATTAAAGCACTGCAAGAAGGTCATAGGTCAACTCGTTAGAAAAAGATGATGTTGCTTCATTGATCTTTAAACAGCTTAGATAAGTATGTTTCTCACATGTTTCATACTTAAGGAGATATTAATTATTATCCTTGATCTGCTCAAGTATTGATTGGCCGATTACTGATAATACTGCTGATATATTGTGCATCCATATTTTCACCCCAAAGCAGGCTTAGCAGTTGTGTTTGAAAGTTTATCTTGCAGAAAGTGTGAAATGTTGTTTACTGATGCTGAAATAGTTGGACTTTATAGCTTGTTAAAAAAAAATCTGTATTGAAGTCTGCTTAATCCCAAGACAAACACAGAGATATTTCTTCTGACAGAACCCATCACAAAAAAACGCATTCCTCCGAACACATTTCTAAATTCCTTAACCTGCTTGGAAGATTTTTTTCCCCCCTCTGGCTTAACAATGTAATCTCATTTGAACTGAGTGACTCTGGTACCACTGGTGCTGCCCTCTGCTACCTGCATGAGTTTTCAGACCACCCAAAGAAGTACTTGTTTAATTCAGTCTTCTCTCCTGTGTGGAGAAGACTCTCAGAGCTCTGCAAGAGGAAGGAGGGAGGGGGAAACGGACTGTTGAGATGCCGACTGAAAGGAATCGGCAGCTCATCCCCAGCCTGGACAGCAGAACCGCAGTGTGGCGTGCCAGTGCACATTTTAAAACATTACGACTGCTTCCTTGCTCCGCTGTGTTTGCCCTCCCTCCAGCCTGCCTGACTTCTGTCGGCACTTTTACCTCTAACTCCGTCTTTCGCTATTGTGGCTCTTACATCATCTGACTGGAGTTTTTCTCGTCAGTGCAGCAGCAAGCAGATGAGTCAGGCTAGCTGGACTGACTCTCCTCCGTTCTCTCTATCGTGTCTTCCCCTTTCTCTTCACTCCTCTTTTCCTGCAGTCGTAGCCAGCAGACTGCATCGCCCAGAGGGAGGGCGAGTGAGAGAGAAATCAGCCCCCCCCCTTCCTCCTTTCAACTATCTCCTGTTGGACCTTCGCTTCCCTGCCGAATGCCAGCACGGGCTCAGTCAGAAAGGGGGAGAAATCAAGTCCAAATATTCCTTAATTTGAAATCAATCATGTGCCATATTGTGATTCTTGAAATTGTGTTTGTAGTGCAGTGTGGAAATGAGAAACTGGCTCGATGGCTCATCCTCAACTATTCTTGCGGCTGTGTGTGTTTGTGAAGCCGCTCAGCCAGACAGTGCAGGCAGACAAGTGTCTGTGCTGACTGCAGATGAGATTGAGTGTTTACTGACACGGAGAGCATCAGCTACACAAGCTCTTCCTTATGCCTGTTCTCAGTTTGTGGAAGTTTAGCTGATCTGCTCTTCTGGCTCAACTTCGTTTGTGCCAAAAACTGACAAAATACTGATGACAAAAGCGGGTTTTTTGGGGGGGGGTTTCTGTAGCACTCAATTATTTTAGCAGAAACTTAATTTTGTAGTTGAGCTACTTGCAACCTTTTTGGAAGTCTCTTCCACAGACTGGCTGTCATACGTGGTGTTATATTAAAATTATTGCAAGGTGTAAAATCTGTTACACATCACAAACTGCAGTCTACAAGAGCTTTTCCTTACCATCTCTAACATGTAGCGATAGGAACACTAGGAGGCTTCATCTTGTTTCACTTCTGTTTTTTATCTGTCTATCTTCTATGTTGGTATGTCTGTGTCAATACCTGTTGCCACAGAAACCAGTATTAACCCCCCTGCAACCTCTATAGTTTGTCCTGCACAATAATTATATATGTTTGCTAATTGTTTCCATAGTAGTCCATCTAGCTTTCAGTCACCCTCCCTCTTATTACACAGCCACCACTGAGAGATTATCTCTATGCACAGTTTCCATCCTGTTTCTGCTCATCAGCCATAAATGTCACATGAGACAGACAGAAGATAACTGCAGATTGTAGGAAAATAAACGGCCTCTTGAAGCAAACCTGCTGCTTCTGTGGAAGAAAATGAACAATGTGCAGCACATTGTTTTCCACACATACATTAAGTAGCCTTTATTTGTACAGATGCAATCAGAATATGGCTGTATGTAGTGTGGTTGGCCTGCATTTTAGGTTTTTCACAACATTGGTCTTTATATTAAATATTTTATGAAGTGACATTGACAAAAGGACTTTTTGGCAGATGTGCATCTCATTACATCTGGCAACAGAAAAAGAAAATCTTACCAACAGTCGGGCATGGTGGTGGCGGTATGATTATCTGGGCCTGGTTTGCTAATTCAGGATCCGGATGACCCGCCATAATTAATGGACCCATAAAAGTCTGCTTGTATGCCAGAAAATCCAAAAGTAGAATGTAAAGGCACGAGTTGCACACTTGGATTTATGCAGACGGAGGAAGTTCACCTCTAAAACCAAAACTGTTTCGAGGTGAGAAATATTTCTGCGTAAAGGCTGCAACAGAAGAAATTTTCAAGTGGGCAAACATCTTTCTTGTTTCTTCTCAGACGTTGCAGATTGTTTTATAAATGTCCCATTATTGAAACATACAGTTACCTCTGTGCTCTCTCAATTTTTGATTTATTTGTTGAGAACAGCGTTGCCATGCAGCGTGACAGCATTCCCATTACAAGAGGATTGTAATGGCAATTATGGAATAATTGCTATGGTTCCCATTAGCTGGATTGGGATAAATTGTGCTCGGCAATCTCGGAGATAATTGATCAGATTTCCACTATTGTTCGTGCTTCTTGCATTAGGATTTGTTACCTTGTATTTTTTTATGTCTTTGTTCAGCAACTCAAACGGCATCACTGTTACTAATATGTGAAAATGGTCCGATTCTAGTTTGAATATATGTTAATCTGACGGTTTATGTCTCCACAGGGAAATGAGCTGAGAAAGATTCTCCTCACTCGCTACTTTGGAACTCAAAAGCTTTACTCCAAGTCGGAGGGTGGGAGTGGAAACAGTTCTTCAGGAGGCCTTGTCAAACAGTCATCGGGAGGTACTGAAAAACCCCAAATAAAAACTCAGCAGACACTGAAATAACTGCTCTCTGCAGGGGGAGCAAATGCAGCTAACATGACAGCAGAGATGTGCAGTTTAGTGTTGGCAGATTTTTTTAACCAATTTAAAGTAATTTCTGAAGTATTGTATACAGTAAATCTGCCAACTGTGCAAGTGTGTGTCATCCCTTTTATGTATGAAAATCACTTTTTCGTATAGGCTTATGTAGGTTTGAATATTTCTTTCTTCTCCTTTAAAGCTGAAGTAGGTAACTGTCTTTATTTTTTTCTTTAAATAGCCCTCTTGTTAAAATTGCCGCTATGTCCCAACAGTATAAGATGAGACAGATAACCTGTGAAAATATTTAATTCATTTATTGTCTGCTGAAGGTTCTGCCTCACTGGACTCAGACAAGCCATGCAGCAGCATGGTGGAAATTCAGTGTCTCCTGGATAAGGTCGGGGCTACAGAGCTGGTGATTGACCTCATAGTCAGCACCAAGAACGACCGAGTGTTCGAACAGAGCATTTTGCTGGGCATCGCTCTTCTGAAGGGAGGAAACACTCAGATTCAGGTGGACTCCACAGATATTCCTGCCCATTGTTCTCCGTCTCTGCATTTGGATTGTGTCTTTATTATCACTCTGACTCCCACCCAGAACTCCTTCTACAACCAGTTGTTTAAGCAGAAGAACTCTGAGAAGTTCTTCAAGGTTTTCTATGATCGCCTGCGCATGGCCCAGCAGGAGATCCGGTCCACCGTGTCCGTCAACATGTTCGATTTCAGCAGCAGGAAAAGAGAAGATGACAACAATTTTTACAGTTCCAGGTTTTGGAATGGTAAATCAAGTAATTATGCATTGAAGTATTTCATTAATTTATTTACTGAAGACTGACACTGTGAACATTTTGAACAACTCAAATGTAAATGCAGCTGAGGCTCATTTCCTTTGTTTGTTCCCTTATTTGGTTGAACAGAGGCTGAAAAGAATTAGAAAGAAAAGATTTGAGGTGAACATGGCTGCAGCTAAATGCAAGACAAAACTACTAGGAGGCCAACAAAATGCATTGATGCTCGTTGTTCGCTTACAAAATACCAAAAAGTACAAACTGTATGAAGACTTTCACAATACTTTTATCCATCTCGTATCCCAATAAAGATGTTTGTTTGTTGTTTTGAATAAAACCACTTTACCACCAGTCATTATTCCCAAATGTTCAAATGCCTGTTAGCCACACATATTTACATGAAAAACTGAGTCACTTAAGGGTGCTACCTGAGAGCAGACAGGCATTGCCATAGAAACAATTATTCTTTAGCACCGTGTGAGGTCCTGAGGTTCAGCTCTGCCTTAATTTTTTTCTTTTTCTTTTTAAAATAAATCAGTGTTGGATAAATCCAGAGCGATTTTGGTTGCTCTGCTGACATGCTGTTCTCATTTCACGCAGTCACATGCCAAAAGCCCGTGTGACACCCTACTTCACAAGATCTACAAAAGCTCATTGTATCAGGATTTGGTGGTTTTAAGCTACTGAACCCCACTTAATTATGCCTCATTTGTCAAAAGGATGCCTCTACATTTCTTATTTTATTATGACTGTTTCAAGGCCTAAAAGGATAAACGTTTGCTGTTCAGCTGCATCAATTTACAAAAGGTCATTTGCTCTTAAATGCTGCTAATGCCATCCACCTATTATCATTGCTTTGCAGAGAAAGACTTGAGCATTTATATGAGGGAAGAGATGCGAGGACAGCTGAAGGAAGCCTCGTCGGCCACGTCAAAGGCCATCTCCTCCTACAGGAACGAACTGGATCCCGATCTTGAGTTCCTTGGCCAGAACAGCGATGCAGGTGGAGCCGACGAGGTTGAAGAGGAACCCGAGATGAGCTGGTCAATCGCCATCATGAAACCTGTGCTGCGATATCTCCAGCTGCTCTGTGAAAACCACAACTCAGACCTGCAGGTGCTGAAATCCGTCTGGAACAATTGATGTCCATGTTGTTGATAAAACGACTGATAATCTAAACTGTGACTTTTGTCTCGGACTTCAGAACTTCCTCCGCCATCAGCACAATAAGACCAACTACAATCTGGTGTGTGAGACGCTTCAGTTTCTGGACTGCATTTGCGGAAGCACCACCGGAGGCCTGGGGCTGCTGGGACTTTATATCAACGAGAACAACGTGGATCTGGTGCGCCAAACGCTAGAAACCATCACAGAGTACTGCCAGGGTCCCTGCCATGAAAACCAGGTAGGACCTTAAAGGTCACATTTGTGTTGAAAAATTTAAACTTGTTTACAATATGACATAATACAGAGTGATAACATTAGTCTGCATTATGCCACATCCATACTGTGTGCAATTGAAATGAGCCCAGGGGCTAATTTCATGTATGTCTGCTACTGCACTCGCAACAATCACACTACATATTGGGGGTTGTCAACACTACATGTTGACAACCCCCAAGACAGAGGGGCAAAAAAGCTCTGTAATATATTAGAGAGTTTTGGTTTAACACAACATGTCAAACAAGCAACACAAACTCATGGACACACACTGGACCTGGTTATCAGTAAGGGTGTGAATATTTCCAATGTCTTTGTAACTGATGTCGCCCTGACGGGTCACTTTGCTGTTATCTTTGACAGTTTTTTATCCATTCACCCACTTGGACAAAAAGCTACCATCACAAAACGTACTTTCACAGAAAACACAGCAGAAACATTTAATCAAATCTACTCTTCTTCCTCGCTCTTAAGCTGTAATGACATAGATAAGTTGGTAGATGATTTTCAGTGCAAACTTTCAGATATCATTGATTACATTGCCCCATTAAAGTGAAGGTTGTGACTGGTAGGAAGAAATCTCCATGGAGAAATGTACAAACGGTTAAATCTGCAAGACAAACCGGAAATGGCGTAAAGCTCAACTGCACGTTTATTATGACATCTACAAAGAAAGACTACCTAACAATCACACAACCCAAATCATGCAAGATAGGCTTTCTTTGCAAATGTCATAAACAAAACCATTAACAATGCTCGAGCTTTATTTGCTACTGTTGACAGGCTAACAAATCCTCCTATGACGTTGCCACCTGAATTTCAATCTAATGCCGCCTGCAACACGTTTTCCAGTTTCTTTTCAGATAAAATTCGAAAGATCAGAGGATTAATCTGCACTCCAACCTCCCATTCTTCAGCAAAATTATTGAAAAATCAGTTTTTAAACAATTAAATAACTTCCTAACAATAATGAATCGCTTTGACTCCTTCCAGTCTGGTTTTTATGCTCACCACAGCATCCATATAAATACATGGATGCTGTGGGACCAGCACTGTGGAAAAACAACAGTGCTGCTCCTGTTGGACCTCAGTGCAGCTTTTAACACTGTTGACCATGACATTTTACTGAATCGACTGGAGAGTTGGGTCAGACTCTCCAGTCCAGTGCTCAACTGGTTTGAATCTTACATAAAGAACAGGGATTTCTTTTTTTCAATCGGAAACTTCCCATCAGAGAGGTCAAAGGTCACATGTGGGGTACCCCAAGGTTCAATCCTGGGACCCCTTTTTTCAATATTTATATGCTCCCACTGGCTCAGGTTCTAACAGGAAACAGGACTACCATAACTACGTGGATGATACACAGCTCTACATCACAATGTCACCAGGTGACTCTGAACCCATCCAATCACTGAAAAGATGCTTAGAACAGATAAATGTGTGGATATGCCAAAACGTTCTCCAGCTGAACAGAAACAAAACTGAAGTTATTATCTTTGGACCTAAAGAGGAGTGAACTAGAATCAATGCACAGCTTCAGTTATTACAACTGAAAACCAGCAATCAGCCAGAAACCTGGGAGTAGTGATGGACTCTGACCTGAACCTTCAGAGCCACATTAAGACAGTCACAAAGTCGGCCTTCTATCACCTGAAGAACATCTCCAAGATTAGAGGACTTATGTCTCAGCACGATCTAGAGAAACTCATCCATGCTTTTATCTTTAGCCGCATTGATTACTGCAACAGCAGTAATCAATGCACAGTCATACCTGTGTTAGTCTTCACAGGTATGACTAACAAATCAACTAACAACTAATCAAATCAACAACAAACAAATCAACTAATGTGCTTGTGTCTGGATCAGCTGCAGCTGATCCAGAACGCTACTGCTCGCGTTCTCACTAAAACCAGGAAGATAGAACACATAACACCAGTTTTAACGTCTCTGCACTGGATCCCTGTAGCTCAAAGAATAGACTTTAAAATACTGTTGTTAGTTTATAAATCACTAAACAGTTTAACACTACAATACATTATAGATCTGTTATTGCTGTACCAAACGTTAGCAGCTAAATTTCTAAAAAAAAAAAAAAAAAATGCAAAAACTATTTCACATATAAAGACTGTGGCTCATTTGTTGAATGAGCATCCTGGCAATCTCCATCATCCACTTTGCTGCAGTTTCCTCTTAAGAAAGCAGCTGCAAGCTTTTTTTTTTCTTGCCATTTCACACATTTTCCTTCCACTTCTGTTAATGCGCTTGTGTCAAAAGTCAGCTTCTTTAGCAATGAGTTTTTGTTGCTTCCTGTCATCCTGGATGACGGCAGCGATGGTTTGATGGACATCTGTCGAGTCAATCGTCTTTCCTACGACCACGTTGTCAAATAAAGACAATATTTCAATGATGAGCCAATTTGTTGAGATTCACTTTAGTACCCTCCGTGTGCTCAGTTTGTGTTCAGTTCAAATGTATGTTCTATGATAAGTTCTAGTTTGTTTTGACTGCATTAACTACTCTTGTTCCTCTCCTGCAGACATGCATAGCAAAACATGAGTCCAATGGCATCGACATTATCATAGCGCTGATTGTGAACTCCATTAACCCCCTGGGGGAGAATCGACTGGACCTGGTTCTGGTCCTCAAGGTGAGAAGCGGATCATGAACAAGACTATTTCTATAAGCCACAGCTGCAAAGTGTTTGTTCTGGTTTTAACAGAGGTTTTATTAAATTAGTAATCCGACAAAACTTCAGGCATTCATGTCAGTAGCTTTAATCACTGAAATTATGTATTTGGGGCCTTTTTTTTCCCAGAACAATGCCTCCAAGCTGCTGCTAGCCATCATGGAGAGTCGCCATGACAGCGAGAATGCAGAGAAGATTCTCTACAAGATGAGACCCACCGAGTTGGTGGGTGTTTGTTTTTGTCTGCACTAGTTAACAGAAACGTCTGCTGCATTGCCAACAAACTTGTCCGAACTTGCTTGATTATTAGGTGGACGTAATGAAGGAAGCCTACACTCAGGGTTACGATGCTGAGGAGGACATGGACAACGCTGGTGAGCAGATCAAACCCAGAGACGTTGGACACAACATTTACATCCTGGCCCATCAGGTTATTAAAAAGCAACAGCTGCTGTTTGTCTGTGACTTATCCATTGGCCTTTTTGTTTTGTTTGTTTGTTTCTGTCTGACCCTCTGCTGACCTCAGGGCGGTGCGCTCCAGCGCTTTATTAATGATTGAAGACTGCTCCACTGTGAATGAACTCTTCCAACACTAAAATTAGTTTTCATGATGTGACACTGCTTTATGTCGATGTAAAAGGGCAGAGCAAGTCTAGCAGGTCCTCCACCAGAGGATTTAGTTTTATTAATGAAACAGCTGGTTGCCATTTACTTTAAATATTCATGCAACTTTTACTTCTGTAAGTTTTTTTTGTGGTCCATTTGATTTGTACTTGGATGTCAGAATTTCTTAGATGCAAGACAGAAAAATCAAATGATGATGAATAGAATCAAATATTTTATTTAAAACACTTAGTGTTTTAAATAAGATTAACTGATTGTTAACCTTAACATTTTTAACTGCTTTGTTATTGAAATGCATTCATTTAAGTATTTAAGGGTAACAAGCTTTTCATTTGCTATAAAATGTTACCACATTGGATCATTATTATGTAATATTTAAGTTTATATATTTGCTTTCTTATTAGATTCTAAACAGCTTTGATGTAGGTAGAACCTGAAAATCAATGAAAATTTTATTTTCCACTTTTCCAGTTAAATTCTTAATTTTTATGGATGGTTATGTAAACAACTATTTAAACCTCAGCAGACAAATTATTTCCCAGGGTGGTGCGGGAAGTTATTAGCTTTAAATAAGCAATTAGCTTCTTCACATAGGGTGGGGTTGGTTTAAATAGGCTCTTTTTATATTTTTTTTAATAAAAGAAGATTAGGAAACGAAGGGAAAGCTTTAAAACCTTCTCAAATTAACTGAGATTACAAAACTGGGTTTATTATTTTTTTATATGTATATATTAAGTGATTGACTTCTAAAAACAAGCTCATACAACACACTTTTGTCTTGGTTTTTCTTTTTTAAACAAATTTTAAAATAATGTTACATTTCTTTCAATAATTATGAGAAGGACATGTCCATGTTTTCTAGTTGGTATGAATTTCTATAACTGTTTTCTTTTTTTATATAAACCCTTTTAAAAAAAAAAAAATGGATAAGAATTTAGACATGTTCTCACATTATGTTGGGTTTTTTTATTTTGTTTAGTTGGCCAGACACAATAAGATCTTGCAGCAGAGCCTGAGGCCTAGTCTGGGGATGGATAACGACGAGGACGAAGCTCTTCATTACTATGCGAAGCACACGGCACAGATAGAGGCAAGGTTTACTCCGCCAGATTTCTGATGATGTGGATTTATTCATTTATTTTTTTAAGCAAATCGGTTTCGCTTTTCAGATCGTGCGCCACGATCGCAGCATGGAGCAGATTGTGTTTCCTGTCCCAAACATCTGCGAGTACCTCACCGAGGAATCCAAGAACCGCGTGTTCACCACCACCGAGAGAGACGACCAAGGCAGCAAGGTGAATGACTTCTTCCAGCAGTTCGACAACCTCTACAACGAGATGAGGTGGCAGAAGAAGATCCGCAGTAAGTGGCTATCTAAATAGTGACTGCGGCTCCAGAATCTCTTCATGGATAGTATCCATTACGTGTGAAGGAACAAGCTAAACTTTCTTTCTGTTCTCCTTTGCACAGGAAACAAGGCTCTGTTCTGGTTCTCCCGCCACTTCTCTCTTTGGGGAAGCATCTCTTTCTACCTGGCCTGTGTGCTCAACCTCACCGTCGGGGCTTTTTACCCGTTTGGAGACGATGGAGATGAGGGTAATTAAGCTGCCAGTCTGAAATTTATATCCTCTATTCGCTGCAAGGGATGTCATTAAAGTTGTTTTTTTAATAATCCCTGTGAAACTTTGTTTTTCCAAGGTGGAATGATCATACAACAAATATCTGTACCGATTAAAAAAAAACAAGAATAATTTGGTACATCAGTTAAACTTTATTACAGACTTTCTGTAATCAAAAGGTCATTGCTAATACTCTTCATATGTATTCATATTCATCATTCAGCGCATGTAGTTAACACCCAGGTAAGCAGCTGACTTGCGATTGATATTTCACCACTTTTTGGCAATCATAAATGTTGGCATCTGTTTAAAATTGGTTGGTTTTCTAGCACAAAGCAAATTTTTTAGGTATGTTGATTACATTTCCAGTAGAGTTAAAGTGGATTTCATCCCAAGATTAAAAAAGAATTTTAAAAACATGCATTATTCCTCCACACTATTAAATGTTTTATTTTTTTAACTCTGTTCACACCTAATAAAACTTCTGCACATGAAGAGGTAGTTGTGTACAGAACGTGCTCAGAGATCCTTTTACTGTTTAATTGCACCTTCTGATGCAAGACAGCTTGGACTTACTGACTTTATTGGCTGAGGGCTTTGTGTTACTGCATCTCTGCTCAGCTCTATTCTGAAATGTAATTAGTACTAAAAGAAAACGGCAGAGTGGAAATCCAAAGACAATTCTGCATGCAAGTGTGTGTGTGTGTGTACATATAGCTTTAGAAAAACCAAAGAAGGATTAGACGAAGACGTGTGAGACGACTCAGCACTTACACTTTATAACCAGCTGTTCCAGCACCATTTGCGAAAAACATTTAGTCCATCGACAACACGACCACATTTACATCAAACTGGTTTTGTGCAGTTGATCAAACAAAGCTATTTCTTTAGCGTCACTGTTCTGTGTTACTCATCCCTGCTTTGTAGTTTCCTAGAGAACCCAGAGCTTCAGTGGTTTGTTTACCTTGTAATCTGTTGTTTTGAGCAGTAATTTCCCCCCAGACTGTTGTTTGACATGTCTAAGTGTTGCCTTCACCACAGTGCGCCGAGTTAAGCTCTAAACTCTGGTGAATAATTTACCAACAAGCCGCCACGTCTAGAAGCATTGTTGATCTTTATGTCTTATTTATTTAAATTTTTTCTTTCAGGCACATTGTCCCCGTTCTGGAATGTCTTCCTGTGGGTGGCATTGGGCATCTCCACCGCCCTGCTTCCTGTCCTGCCCAAGCAGTGGGGCATCGTGTCCTTCCTCGTCTCCCTCATTCTACGAGCCATTTACACGATGGGCCTCACACCTGCTCTGTTTTTGCTGGGCTCTATAAACGTAAGTAAGGAATGCTTTTTCTATTGAGGCAGTGAACTATTATGTCTTCTAGTAAGTCTTATTTTCCTTTCCTTCTCAGCTTTTCAACAAGTTGGTGTTCCTTGTAAGTTTTGTGGGCAACAAGGGAACATTTGCTCGAGGCTACAAAGCAGTTGTAATGGACTTGCTCTTCATCTACCATTTGGGTTATGCTTTAATCTGTGTCTTGGGCCTCTTTGTGCACGAGTTCTTCTACAGCTTTTTGGTAAGGAATTCATCTTTTTTTTCATTTTTAAAATAATCGTTATTCTCACTGATATAAAGTTTCTTTTAGCTGTTTGACCTGGTGTTTCGAGAGGAGACGCTGCTCAACGTGATAAAAAGTGTGACAAAAAATGGCCGCTCCATCATCTTGACGGCAATCCTTGCTCTCTTCCTGGTCTACTTTTTCTCAATCATTGGTTACATCTTCTTTAAGAATGACTTCCGGATGGAAGTGGACCACCTACATGCAAGTAGGTACCTTTAGTCCTCAGGTTCATTACTTGATCTGCACCATCTCTGATTGTGGCAGTTTTTCTTAAGTGGATGGGCTTGCTATCGTTTGATTTTCTTTGATTATCGTTTCAGACAAAGCTACAGAAGGCCACACAATGTAAAATAAAGATAAAAATGTTTTGCTAATTTGGTTCCATAAGTGTATCCCAGTTAGTTTTTTTCTGACATTTGCACAATTAGCATCTTTTACCAAAGCTATAGTTTTCAAATTGCACAATATTATCCTTCTGATCCTTTGCAAAATGTTTTATTTTCTCAGTATTGATTTCTATAGTGTAGGGGTGCCAGACAGAATCCTTTTCATCAGTGCCTGTCTAAATTCAGCTGAATCAGTTATCTAATAAAACCAAACAAAAACATTTTGCCCGCAATACTAAAATGTGTTTTTTTACGTTTTCTTTTTACACATGAACAACAACAAACTGGAATACATGGTAGGAGCCAAGTTATGCTATGGAGTTATTATTCTTCACTTGAAAACGTTTTTGTATCAAAATGGAAGAAATTATTACGTATCATCTAAAATTTCAGTCAACAGAAAAATTAAATCTTTGGGAGGAAAAGTTAGAAATACTTTGAATTCACCTGGAATGTGCTGCATTAAAGAGAAGTCCTCCCAGTCGCATAGATTTAAAAAACCTTTGGCAGGAACAGCCTGAAAACTACTGATAGGCTTCTACTATACTTGACTCTGAAGGTGTTTCAACAAGGTATTGGTGTAAACATGTACAGCTACAGCTTTTTTACTCGATTTATTTTCCACCCAACATATATTTTTTCTCTTAATAGTAAATGAAGAAATCATTGCATAATTTTTATGTCCCTAAAAAGCATTTTAACAGTACTGTGAGCCTTTGTTTTAGATCAACTTGAAATAAAACACACATGTAAATGAGTTTCATAATCGCATTCATGGCTTAACTTTTGTAATTTGCACCTTCTCAAGAGAAAGCTTCCTTTGCAAACATGTAAGCTACACCGAATATGTACAGTATGCTGTATAAAATATCCGGCGCCACATGTTTTGATAACGCCGGGGATTGTGTGGGCGTGTTAATGAGCTGACGAACAGGAAGACATCCTGCTCGCACATGTGCACCTGTTGCATAACCTGGTGGCCGTGCCATCCTGTGTTTTGCTGAGCAGAGCAGATGCGGCAGAGCAGCGCTGGCTTATGTAACTCGCTGGGCTCACGCCTGTCTGTATGTTAGCTGAGGACTGAGTGGGGGAAGCAGCTGGAGCTCCAGAGAAGCTGAGGATCGCTCCGTCCACCGTGGAGCTCTGACCCTTACAGCGCTCTCCTATCTTACTCCCCAGCCGCCTCTTCCTCCTCTGTTTGATTGTCGGGGAAAGTAGAGAGAAGGTTTTACATCAGACACCCTGTCTGAGGCGTCTCTGTCGGTCTGCCTGACCCGATTTCATCTCAGCTGTACACCTTTTCTGGATTCCTGATCCAGGGAAAGCGATTTTGTTCAGGGTTTTGTTTTTTAGCAGCTCTTCACCACCCACCTAACAGCTGCTGCCTCAGTTTACATAATGTCTGGCTATATCTTTTCTTGCTGGTTTTAATGACTAGAATAAACTGCGTGTTGTCTTGATGAAACTTCTCTGGACTGTTTTAGTGCAACAGCAGAATCTAAAAATGGTTTCCTAATGGTTTTCAGAGGGACCAGATTTGTTGTGTGACGTCAAATCCGCAGATTCATCTACGAAGAACAGCTGCCCTGCGTCACCTTCCAAATCACGTCCTGGTAAAAAAAAGGAAGAAATTTACTGTCAGATAATTTTATTTATTTGATTTTTTTTTTTCACTTCACATATTGGTAAAGTCACAGTTGACTGGCTTGTGGGTTGACATTTCCAGCCACAGAAAGGTTTACTCACATGAACACACAGTGACTCTCAGACTCACACAAAGGTCTGCACACAAAGAAACTTGATGAGGCAGTGGGGGTGACTCACACTTCTTGGATCCGTGGATCACCTGCGCTGCAGGGGCACACACGTGATCCTATCCACATCCTTCTCCATCCTGTGCGTGGCTTCACCCGTATGATACATCTTTGTACATTTCACACCTCATAAAAATAGCAAAATAGATTTCTTCATCGTCGTTTAGTGGCAGCCGACTGGAGGGGTTAGTGGTAAGGTCGTAGTGAATGAATAGTGGTATTTTTTTAATAATCTAATGTAACATAATTAGAAGCTGGGTGTATACAAATACAGTTTCTTTTGTTGATAATTAGGTGAATAAAATAGAGTGGCTACAAGGTCTCACTAAATTAATTATACATCTTTAACTTTGTAACATTTTGGCTGTTTATGACCACAAAACTTCAGTGTTTATGACTAATATTTAACATAACAGAGGAACAGTGCATTCAAAATGAGATGGAAAATGGTCTTCTAGATTACTTACCAGAAACTGATCTAAGCCATTTTTTTTATAGCTCTGGGTGTATTTTCAGAGTTGTTGGCCTGCTGGAAGGGGCTTTTGGCAGAGAGATGCCCACAGCATGTTTCACTGTGGGGACGATGTATTCAGTGTTTGCCACACAAAACATTTTGAAGGTAGACTTTGGTCGGATGTGAGCACCTTCTTCCGCATATTTGTTGTGTATTCTACATCCTGGTTCCCAAATTTCTGCATTGTAGTCCAAAAAATAACAGTGGAAAAGACTTGTGTTGCTGTTCATTTATTAATAAGATGGGTATACAAATGGCATCGACAGCTAATGCTTATTTATAATTGTTTTCTCAACTGCTTTTAAGCATAAATATGCTTTACTTTCATAATTCTTGTTACTTGGGCTTAGATTTCTGAACAGTATCACAAAACCCTGGACTTGTTGAAATGCGACCATCAGTGGGTTTCTGACCCCAGCTTTGGGAAACACCGCATAGCTGGTCACAAAATTATTGTCTTCTTTCAGCTATTGACTTTTTTTTTCTCTTGCCACTCTGACAAAGAACCAGGTCCTTCGAGTGCACAAGTAATAAAGTCGACACGCCAACAAATTCTCCCACTTGAACTGTGATTCTCTGCAGCTCCTCCAGAGTTACTGTTAGAGACATGGCTGCTTCTGTGGTTAATGACCAGCCTGTCAGTTTAGATGAAGGATGCCATTTTCTTTACTCTCCTCTAACAATATGTTAGACCTCTACACAATGTATTTCTATTGAGATTGAGTTACACACATTTTAATGATTTTTGTATGTTTAAATCCATTGCTTTTTCTTTCACGTCACAATAATAATCTAATTTGTGTGAGACTGTCACATAAAATCTCAATAAAATATAATAGGCTGGCTGTTTTATTAAAAAGGAATGTGGAAATCACAGAGGGCAAAATTATTTAAAGTTCTGCATCATATTTCTAAATTAAATAAATAATTAAATAAATAATAATAATGAAATAAATAAATAAATAAACTGTTTTGCTTTAATACATTGCTGTTGTAGATGAAGACGGTGAAGTGGAGCGTGTGTGTGACACGCTGCGCATGTGCATAATCACTGTGTTGAACCAAGGATTACGCAACGGGGGAGGTGTGGGCGATATTCTCAGGAGACCATCCAAAGAGGTCAGACCATCCTAAAATTATTTTTCTCCTCTTTGTGTCCATTTGTGCTGAAATAGTCCAAACATTTATTTTTATAGTTTGACTGCTTCGGTAAACTGATGTGTTGTCTCCAATTTTTATTTTATTTTTTTAACCCCTAACCTTCCAGGAGCCTCTGTTTGCCGCGCGAGTCATTTACGACCTTCTCTTCTTCTTCATCGTCATCATTATCGTGCTTAATCTGATATTTGGTGTGATCATTGACACCTTTGCTGACTTGAGGAGTGAGAAGCAGAGGAAGGAGGAGATTCTCAAAACATCTTGTTTCATCTGTGGTAAGTGCTGCCAACTGGAGGCAAAGGCTGCAACGTAGAAAATGGCATGTTTTAGAAGAACACTTGTTGATGAGTTATTGACGTCACACAGGGTTGGAAAGAGACAAATTTGACAACAAGACTGTATCGTTTGAGGAGCACATCAAATCCGAACACAACATGTGGCACTACCTTTACTTCCTGGTTCTGGTGAGGGTGAAGGATCCGACGGAGTACACCGGCCCAGAGAGCTATGTGGCCCAGATGATTGCAGTGAGTCTGAACACACGCTTTAAACACCGCTGGATGGTTTTAGTGCAATTTGATATGCTGTGAAAGTTGCACCTTCAATATGTTAACACATAGATACTTATAGATAGATACATACTTATTTAGATGTTAGACACTAGTTGTAGTTTTGCAAGGAAGTACAATGCAGTCTTTATCATTGCTGAGGAAAATAACCCGATTTCCATTTTGCTGCTGAGCTTTACCAGCTTTGGAAGCACATGAGAATACAGATTTCTGAGTCCTACAGTCTGAACGTTGCACCACTTTTCTGAGTCAGACCGTTTGGAGATTCTGCTACAGAACCAACTGATGAGTGTTGGGAAAACAAGTCTGAGCCCCCAGGCCAGTGCCAGCCATCCCAATTTATTCTCCTTCACTGCTACTGCTGGAGGGAGATGGATCTCAGTGCCCAGGTACTCCTCACTGAGGCGAGCTCCTAACCTGCTGGGACTCAGTGCAGTTAAATGGTAATTAAACCTGCTCCAGGACTATTATTATCAGTGTAATAAGTAGCTGCATTGAGACACGGACAACAAGCTGAAGGATGTAGGGGCAGCAAGAAGGGCTTCTCCTAATGGAGTCAGATAAAGCCGAGCTGCATAATGGCACATTTTGTGATTAACATTCGTCTGTGATGGGCATAAGAATAGCGGAGTTATAAGGAACAATTTGCATTACAAACAGGTGACAGACACGGAATTAATATGCACCGGTGGGTCTTCCAACAGGTCTGTTCTCTGATGCCTGGCAAGGGTATTTCTGGGAGGTGAGTTAATGATGAGTCAGGAATTTAAATTAACACCGTCTAACAGGCTGCAAAGCAGGAAAACACACGGGAGAGTAAAATATGGCACCAGATTTTTCCATTTACTGTTTGACTTCATAAAATATCTTTGCAATAACATTTTAACTAGTGCGGCACAACATATTGCATACATACTGTCATGACACAAGCAATGTGTGGAATATTCATATACCAAAGAGATGTGTGAAGTAACGGTACATAAATATGTAACTTTTGTAATATGATGGTTTTATATTTAGCCAGTCAGAGTCTCATAGCAACACATGCTCACACCAGACAAAACTAGATTTTCCAAAATGTTAAAGATCACACTGGTGGAGGCATACATGAGAGAGAGGAAAGAAGAATATCCCCACCGATACTGAAGCCTTGTAGGAGTTTTAGTCCTCGTCAGGGAAATATGCAACTCTTAAAAAAGATCTATATTCTTGTACTTAATTTGTTGAAAAACATTTGGTTTGACCTGAAAATTGGTCTGGATTACTGCATGGAAACATTGCTCATTTTATACATCTTTAAAGAGAGTCATGCCATTATGATATTTTACACTCAGTGACTGATCACTTCTGAAAAAAATGCATCCCAAACACAAAATGTTGGGCAGAATTCAAGTTACTTTTTGTAATTTTTGCTCCAGTTCTGACCAGCATTGTTACTCTGATTTGTGTCAAAGGTTCAGGATGCTGTCCTCCTTCTATACATCCTACCTCACTTTATTGCATTACTGTTGTGACATGTTATTATATGAGAACACCTAATGACAATAAAGAATTATTGATTCTTAGAACGACCCACATCATTTCCCTCCCTCCAAACTCAATTCAGAGAAAACTAGTCAATGTTATTTTTGCAACAATATTTTTAACCTCAGTTGTGTTGCTGTGCATTAAAGAGTTGGAATGAGACTGAGAAGTTCTTTTACAGTCACATAAGTAAGCATCAGCACATTCCTCTCATTTTAGCCTTCAACTGGTTCCTTGCACATTTGAGCATTTGTTTTAAAATCCTTATTTGTTTTTAAAGCCGCATCCCAGCTCTCTGAGCTGTTCCCATCTTAAACATCCTCCTTTCCCTCAGGTCAGCTGATCAGCTGCTCCTCAGTGCGTCAAAGACGAAGCGTTGCATTTTCCCACCACTGCAAATTAGAGAGGCCTCGTCTTTCTCAGAGATTCCTTAAAACGTATTTACTTTGGGTTTTTGCTATATTTTGTTTTCTGACATTTTTCTGTTTTTATTGTATGATTTGTCTTGTCAATTCATCCTGGTAGCTTTTTAACATGTATGTCACTTTAGTCCTATATGGTGTTCTTAAAGTGCTTTGCTGCTAAAGCCGGATTGGAAACTGGGGAAAAAAAAAAACTTTCCAGAGTGGAAACCTGATGACCTAAAACACACACAGAGAGGAGGAGCACATACTCCTGACCCAGGTTGATTGCATCTGCTTGGCACCATAAAGTGATGCGGTGCCAAGCCGGAGAGTCGGCTCATGTTACTCAAAGTGTCTGTTCTGTCGGTGTGTTTTGGATTTGAATTGGTGAGTCAGTGAGAGTGTGCGGGTGTTTGTGTGTAAAATTATGACAGCGACTACAGGCCTAGCAGGTACTGCAGCAGCAGCAGCAGCAGTCACAACGCTGTTACATAACCCATCTCAAGTGGCCTGCTAATGGCTCAGCCCTGCAGAGCACGTGCTCTCCTGTCCTTCTCTCTTTCATCCTCTGTCTGTCTTTCTTTTTCTCACATACACTCAGGCACATTGTCAGTTCATGGACTCCTCTTTTACCAGGCAGCACACACTAGACACGCTAGCTGTTGCAAAAGCAGGAACAAAAGTGATTGAAGGTCTAATTTTTGTAAAGGTAAATTAAGGAAGCTAAAAATTGCCTGCTGCTATTAATTTTTTATTTTATTTCTTTTAATATGTAAAGTGTACTTAGAATTGCTCCACCCAGCCACAAAATCACTTGTTAGCAGTGTAGTTTAACAAACTACTGTGTCACGAATACTAACTGATTATTTTATGAACAGACACGATGTTTCACCACAGGTGTAAGAAACATGAACAGGAGACATGCCATA
Organism: Micropoecilia bifurca; assembly: GCA_903067075.1. NCBI lineage: Eukaryota > Metazoa > Chordata > Actinopteri > Cyprinodontiformes > Poeciliidae > Micropoecilia > Micropoecilia bifurca. The sequence goes on along the minus strand of CAEGAF010166662.1, from coordinate 39,503 downwards.
CTAAAAACATTTTACTTAAATATGTTAATGAAACCATAATGCAGAACATATAATTGTGAAATGTTGCCGTTTTTATTAGCAAATAGCATTGTTAGCATAGTTTACTTTGCCAACTGTTGCAATTTTTTTTTTTAGATTATAAATAGTTCTACTTCGTATAAAAACTTCCAAAAGGTTGCAAATGTTTCATCCTTAATCCAGTTAACCTTTGTTAAGCAATTTTTTGCTCTTCAAGTGTCATTGCACGGAGATCTTTCTTCAATTATTACGAAAAAAAGAGACAATCTTTAACTCTGCTAATGTTTTCACTAAACATACAAACAACCATCAAAAGCTAATGCTAAGCAGGTGCCAGACAGGCCACCTGAGCCAATGAAGAATTACATTATTTAGAAATATTTGGTTGGATCTATCAAAACCCTTCTAAATAAAAATGCTAAAAGTAAAACTCCCTGCAGAACTACATGGCTAACTCTTGTATGTAAGCATGTATGTACATACAGGAATTATTTGGAGAAAATGAACCTTTCCAGTGTATGAAACGGTATTGTCAGTGATTCTGTCAAAAGAAGCTCTATATATAGCAGATGTCTTTTGTCAAAGAGCACAAGAAGAATATTCCTGTTTTTCACATGATTTCTGAATAAATGATCAGATTTTATAAAAGGATTTTCAAACTATTGTAAAAAGTAGATGCGACATAGATATTAACTGTCATAGGCTCTTGCATCAAGAAAAACAAGTTTATTTATACAAACCTAAATCAAACCAGTTGTATACAAATGGATCAGATCTGACCTGGAGGTGTTATTTGTGTTTTAAATGATTTGTTCTTTTTACTGTTGAAAATAGAAAAAACAAAGTAAACATCTGTGGGGTTGTGCCCAAGAGTGTGTTTAAAGTGATCTGCGAATGCACAATAAAGCTTTGCTGTATGGCACACACTGAATGGATCTACAGTCCAACGATGAGCAGCGAGACATCGGTTTAAAATCTCATGTTCTGCACGGTCACAGTCCGACTGCATTTCCTGAATTAGGCAGTGACTCCTGAACCAACAGGAGTGATTTCATGCTAAAAGACTATTCTTGACATTTAAAATGATAATCCATCAGTAATGGGTCATTTCAATCAAGCATAAGATGGCCCTTGGCTCCAGGGATGTTTTTGAGTCCACAGAGCCATCGTTGTCCTTTGGAAATTGTAAAAAAAAAAAAATTAAATAAAAAAATAAAACCATTCTTGTTTTTAGTTCCCCTTGATGCCCAAGGCTCCAATTAGCCGAAAACATTTTAGGACAAGCTTTTTTAGATTCAATGGATTCATATTGTGGAGCCAAAAGTATAAAAAAACAGGCAAGGAGAAATTTAATTAGTGAAGAACCTGTTCTTCTTTAGAAATCTGGCAGATATACTGTACATGTCTATATTACAAATGAAAGCTGTAATTTGAAAAACTCTTGAATCAGTGTGAATGGGTGGATGCAACTGGACATGTAAAAAAGCTTACTATTTACAAATCTTCTGTTGGGGCTTTTTTCTTTCAAAGTACATTTAAAAAAAATAATTATATTTATTTTAAGCTAAAAGGCCATTATCCAAACCTGCCTTTCTCTGTGTGAAAATGTAATAACCCCGTTTGTTAAATCACTAATTAACTGTCATTAAGCTCAGCTTTGCAGAGCTGAGTTCAGTTTCACCACCCACATCCAGCCCTAATTACTGTCTGACACGTAGAAACAAGAAGTCACTTGAACACAGCAGCATGGTGTGACAATATGTTTAACAAAGAAACAAAATCATTAACATTTATCAGTCTTTACAGAGTTTCAAAACCCTTACTTATGGCTCTTTTGAGAGAGTCTTTATCCATAATAAATCAACAAAGGGGTACTTGTTGGTTTGGTGGCCAACGTTACTCCAGTGAGCACATCAGCAGCTCACTCAGGAGGCTGCAAACGAATCGAGGACAACATCTAAATAACAACAGGACCCCCAGCCCCCGTTAACCTCAGCTAACCTCATTCCTCAGGACTCAGTAAGGAGGAGGAAAAAAAGACAAAACCCTTTTCTGACCAAAATGAAAAATTCTAACTAAAGATTTTTAAGTGACATCACCTGAAACTATTAAATCACGCTCAAAACCTTCCGAGGGCGCTCCTTTAAGATAATTCTGCTGTGAACAGCAGGCATTTGTTGCCCCAGGTAGCAGCAGCAGCAGTTGTTGGGGTTTAGAGATTTATTTTTACGTGAATAAAGTCATTATTACAAAACTAGTTTTGGTTTTTACTTAAGTTCTCTTGGCTAAAGACATAAAAAAAAGGAAAACTGTGTCCAAATATCTCAGGGGAAACTATGTAATGTAGTACATTTCTTAAATAAGGGTTCTAAATGGTCACTTCTATTGTGTGTTCATAACTTTTTATTTTCTTAGATTGTTTTTGTTCTGTTTGTGGTAATTTTCTTTAACCCCTCTTAAAGCTTGAGTGGGCTCACTGAAACATGATGGATACAGGTTTCCGTTGCTGTGCCTCCTTTAGTCAATGACCTATTTCTGAGAAAAAATACCTTTTGCAGAGTTTTAGTACTCAACAAGTAGCTTTTGAGTCAGTGTAGCAAAAAGCTGCATCATCTAAGAAAAAAGGAGACGCAAATAAAAAAACAAAATCACATATTGATTTTGTTTGTCCCCTTTTTTTCTTATTGTGTCATTCGTTTAATGTCATGCAATGCGGCGCACTGATTGTAACCTTTTTAAATGAACCGAACTTTCAGCTCCTTTAATACAGCAGAATAAGAATACAAGTTCTAGGAATCTTCTTTCTGCACTGATTGCTTCTAATGTTTCTAGGGCATTTTTCATGCTAATGACGACAATCTAAAAGACATCTAACTTTCAATAAATATTTAAATAACTGCACTTTTAATAAGCTTCACATTTAAATCCTGCCACCATAGAATTTGCTTGGTTTAGTAAACTGTTTTCGGTTTTCTCCAAATGTCATTAATAGTTCTTTCTATTTTGCAGTATTGATATAATTATTTCATTAAATGTTTATTCATATAGCTTTGTATATAAATCAATAAAAATTTATGGGTTTTTTAAATGGAGTTTTGTGGCAATTAAAACCTCACACTTTTACCTAATTTCTGCAGCCACTGCTGAAATGTTTTCTTGTCCAATCCTGACAAACTCACCTGCTGCCAAAAGTTTCCAGAAACCCAGTGTTATATTTTTCAAGAGAACTTCTTTCTCTATCTTTGCTTGAGTCTATTTTTCCACCATGTGGTTGTGACATGATGTTTTAAATTTATTTTAAAGCAGAATGTTTTAAACTAAACTCTGGCTCTCCTCAGCCGTCCCAACAATCACATTAAGTTGCTCAGATTCAGGCTGTAATCAAATTTATTCACCGTTTCAGTAGTTGTTCTAGGGTCAAAACTATCATTGCATCTCCAACCTAAGTGAGATAAAGTTGCTAACAAGGAAAACAAAAACAAATAGCCACCACATCTCCATCCACCCTCTACCTAAACTCCCCTCATGTCCTCCCTCAGCGGTTCACACCCTCATCCTTCCATCTCGGCCTGCAGTCTGTTCTTATATAAGAGGAGGTGGGAGCAAACCTCACTCACTGCTCCCAGTGGACTCATTGTGGTGCCAGTCAAATCCAGCCATCAGCGCCTTGTAAACGATTTTTATCAGCCGAACCGACGGGAGAATATTACATAACTGTCAGCTGATGGCATCTGTATCTGTGACACCTATCTCACTTTGCACAAGAGCACGCATGTCGTTAAACACATTCCTGCTCACAGTCCGCCAGGTCCGTTTCCAGCTCTGCACACACCCACACAAACACAGGAGCATTACATAATTCTATAGGTGTATTTTACCCTCGGTCGTCCAGAAGCTTTGCTGCAGCCGCTTTGGTCTGCGCAGCACTTTAACAGATCTAAAACATTCTGCATACGAGCGTACACACACACACACACACACACACACACACACACACACACACACACACACACACACACACACACACACACAGCATTTCTTTCTTTGCTCATTTACCACTATAGCCAAGCCACAACCCTTATGCAAAACAGCAGTTCTTCTTATGGGGCGCGTGCTGTGGGTCCTCTAAATGAACTATTTGTTTGAAAAATGGACCCTACAAGGTGGGAAATGTTGAAACGCGCACACACACACACGCACACACTCCTATATGTTGCACCGTACTTCATGTCCTGCTGTTGATGGACAACAGTGACTCATCCCCACATCGGCGGTGTGTTTGTGGAGTGGGTGAGAATTGAAATGTCAGTTACTGTTCATTTAGTGTGTTACTGCTGTGTGCAGTAACCTGGAGACGGCAGAGCTGCTTTAAATATTCTACGCGGAGCCTCTTCCATTCTGATGAGATGATTAATGTTAAACCCTCCAACCACCACTTCTCTATTTACTTTGCTCCTGCAGGACGGCTGTGACCCTGAGACGCTCCCTGTGTAAATGCAAATCGGTTGCATCAATGCTCTCTTATTGTCTGGGTTTTTGTTCACCTTCGTCACGCCGGTGTTTACTTTCTGCAGGAGAAGAACTTGGATTGGTTCCCTCGCATGAGAGCCATGTCTCTGGTGAGCAACGAGGGAGACAATGAGCAGAACGAGATCCGATCCCTGCAGGAGAAACTGGAGAACACCGTCAGTCTGGTGTCGCAGCTCTCGAGCCAGCTGTATGAGCTCAAAGAACAGGTAGAGTGTCACTTCAGATTTTTACAGCCGGACCAAGTCATAAGCAAAGAAAGACACTTGTTGCAACCCTCAGGCCACCAGGGGCCCTCGAGTTGAGAACCCTCGAGTTCTCAACCACGTTCTACTTCAACTTATTGAAAAGCCTAAAAACTAATAATTTGGTTTAAGAGGTGAAACTCATGTATGCTACATGGTTTTTACACACAGAGTGTAATGTTACGCAATGTCTTATAGCAACTTTTAGTCCTTCTCAAAGGGGCTACACGTTTGCATTACACAGTCATTGGTACAACTGCTGACTTATATGCCTTAAAATATTGTTGCTGAAAAGGTGCTGCATCCAGACATTTTGATGTAAAGTTTAGCAGAAGGAAAAAGTGTGGCAGAGGACTGAGATACTAAGTTCATAAAAGAGATACTTGTGGTATTGAGTGTAGAGATGGATATTTATCGTATCATTGCTTATCGTCATGATTTTTTTAAACTTGATTAGGATCTGGATTTATCCTGATAACAATAAAATCTGATTAATAATGGTATTCTTGATATGATTAATCATACTATTTTCTTTACTGGTGGTTCCAAGAGACTATTAACAAATATCAATAAAAGGTGATATTTGCAGAGAAAGTAAAAAAAGTAACACTTTCAAACAAAATTTTCAAAGTTGCAAATTTAAAAATTTTTACAGATCTAACAAATCTACTACTGAATCATACAACAGAAAGTTTATTTCAAACTTAGCAAAATGTAAATCCTTTTTAACTCTTCACTCGGTGTTTCAGCAGCAGTTACATTTTATCCATACTGTAACTGGAAATAAATTGTAATGTAAAACAGATAATTTCCCGTACTTCCCAATAAGCTCAGGCAATTAAATCTAGTCTTTGACTGTATTAAAGTCCTGCACATAGAAGGCTTCAATGTTGTATCATGATCTGGTGAACAGATGAACTAATTCCTCCTGTTTGCTGTTTGATCATTTGTGCGGCAGCCTGTTTTGCTGCGTTCTCCCCGAATGTTACTCTTTTCTTTTTTTTTTTTTTACCTCAAAACGCCGGCAGAGGAAAAGGTCAACGTCACGTCGTCATAAATCTGCTCTGAGCCAAGTCAGGTCGACGATTCCCATCAGCCTCCGCCGGACGGAGCGCGACAGGTGACCATCATTTCGACTGCAAACACAGTCGCCAGCGAGCCTCTGGCTGTTTGGATGACTATCTGCGCTGCTGCAGTGTGACCGATCACTCCCATCACCTGCCTACCCTGCATGTGATCGCAGGCACAGGCCCGTCCTTGTTCCCCCTTCTGCCAGATGTGCAAAAACAGCTCCTGCTGTGGGAGAATCACACTCCAGTAAACAAAACAACAACAACCTCCGCTGACCTCGGCAGGCTGTAGAGCTGGCAGCAGCTTCTTGCCGCCCGCCGGCCCCTCGTGTAACAATAAAGTTTCTGTGCTGCCAGAGCCCCCTTGGGCAAAGACACAAAAGCTTTATCTTTAAATCTTCTCTGAGGCCAGTACAGATAGTCCAATTTAAATCTAGCCATCATGCACTCCTGACTGCTGTACTTCCAACATATATTGTCCTTCGCTGAGCACCAGGGATGAATCTATGCACGTGAAAACGGGTGAGACTTTACTGTCAGATTCCTAAATTAACCTTAAAGGAAATTGGGACTTATAGTAGTAATCATGATTTATTTATGCTAACACATTGCTATCTCCTTTTACACTACTTATGAGAATAGCCCATATTTGCCAATTCAGACATTTAGATGCGCTGATTGTCATATTCATTTTGGCTTTTCATTGAATCTGAAGCATATTTTCCCCCTGAGTGGGATGATCATGTAACATAAAGCCACTGTGCTTGTTTTTATTTTTATTTTTTCAAAAAAAAAAAAAAAACTGGATTAAAACACGGTCCAGGTACATATTTGGTCACTCTTCTACACACAGTTGGCCATATTGACCTACTTTTACCATTTAAACCAATTGTGATTGGTGTTCTGAACAACTGTGGTGGAAAACCCAGGTGTGTCCAAACTCCAACAATCTGACATAAAATGTAATCCTGAAGTAAGAAGATAGTTGAACTATTTATTGTGATTCCAATACTAAAGTTCATTGAACTGCAATCACATGGGATTCTTTTGATGCCATAATTTATTACCTGATTTGCTGGCATGCATTCATACTCTGCATGCCAGCCGTATACCAAGTATGTGACCAGTTAGATGGGGTTGTAAAGGAGCAATCAGTTTAGTGACATAGATGTTAAATCTCACAGATAGTAGTGTGAATGTCAGGATGATATTAATTGCAACCAATATTATCATTGCAATATCTAACAGTCATATAATCATTTCACGCCTTCCTAGTCAGGATGTTACAAATTAATTCAGGAAGCCCAAAGGCTCAACGCTGAAATAAACTAGAATATTCTGTAACACCAGCAGCAGTGTCCACAGTGAAGCAAATCAGACATCAGCACAGACCGAGAGATTACCGACCATGAAAGTAGCTCCTTCTTCAGAAATGACTGAAATTCTCATCCAACTACATTTACAAGTTTGCTGCCTTCTGGAGGAAAAGATTATGGTCAGACGGGACAAATGTTCAGCTGCTTTGCCTAGAATGTTTGGAGAAGTCGATGTGAGGCTGTTAATCCTGAGAGCTCCCTGGTAGTGGCAGTATCATGCCGAGGATTTCTTTTGCTGTTAGTAGCTCTGATGCTAGTTGGTCTGAGCTGCGTTCATGGGAGAAGTGCCATGTTGAAATGTTTTCATTTGGGCATTTTTATAAGAGTTGGGGGGCAACTAAGTTGGAGAGCAGTAGATATGCATGCGACAACATGCGAACGAAGTGCATTTACATACCAGATCTTATTTTTATCATTTTGGTTTTATGTAGAGTTGAAATTCAGTCTTGTTCACACAGTTTTTGTTTTTGAAATTTATTGATATCATTTGTTTCACACTGAAACAAACAAAAACAAGTTTACGACATTCTTCCTGACGACCAGTGAACGCGAGTTGCTCTTTAACTTTCCGATTGTAGCGCCGATAAACGAACAAACATCCCTCTGGAAGGCGCTAACTACACGTGAGCCGATGGGATTATTTTGTTTTGCACATTCAAGTGGGCATTAGAACAACTACAGAGCAAACACAGGTTTGCATCTAATGTGTTTGCTCCATGCAGAATTAAAAGCCACTCCAGCTTAATTGTGTTTTCTGTCTGCTCCACAGATGACGGAGCAGCGGAAGAACAAGCAAAGGCTCGGATTCCTGGGTCCTTCGCAGCACAACCACCATCACATCCCGACACACTGAGGAGGAGGGGGAACCACTCAACTGTTGCCTGTAAAATCAGGAGCTGCACCGACGTTAGCCTTAAGAACAAGCTGCACCTTTAGACATGTTCACGCAACCACCAACCACCAGAGTCGAACTGCAAGCAGGCAGCAGGAAGGTGTTGGCTTGATGCCTTGGTTGGTTGTGACACAAACTCTGCCTTTTTAGATACTCTTTGGGCCTTTTGTGCCCAGTCAGCCGTAAGACAGAGTCCAAATCTCCCACTATGGTGTTTGTATGCCATGTAAGAGGACTAAGGAAACCTTAGAATGAGGTGAAAGTGTCAGTGGTTATTGGTGCACCAATCTGCACCAATATCTCACTTTCTCAGATTTTGGTGAGGAAGGAGCACACTCTGTTAAAGTATTCCCTTTAGGTTCCTTTTAGTATTTATGGGAACATCTTCCATTTGTAACTGGAGTATTATTTTTATTTTCTGAGAAGAAATCACGCTGCCTTACTGTTTTTTTGTTTTGTTCTTTTAATAAACTGCACACTGCAACGTTTGTAAGTGCACTTTTTTTTTAAGAAAGGGAAAATGTTATACTGGAAGCATTGGTTTGTTCGGGATGTCACGTTTGATCGTTACGTTTACTGTTGCGTTCAGATATGCATTCACTGTACCCCTTCAGTTGCCTTTTACAGATTTCTATGGTATGTAAATGTGAATAAAAATAATGATAACCTGTGGAAAACCTACTTGAATTTTCCTGAAAATCTTATTCCCGGTAACAGATGTAGTGAGGGAGGATGAAAGCCTCACCTTTCTTTGTCACATCTCTGTCTCTATAAATGTTTCATCTTTTTCCAAAATCTTTGCATAATTTACCCATATCAGTCATTTGTGTTCATTTGTTGTAAAATCATTTCCACTATTGCAGCCGATTCCTAAATCAGAACTTGTTTTAGTCTCGCACAAACTAACGGCACAACTGCATAGGTTTTATTGCGAATGTCCTGTGACACTTTCTGCTCAGTGTACAGAAAATCTATTTTATCTGCTCAGATGGTCTAATAAATTTGTAACAACAGTCGTGTGTAGATGCCTCTCATCTTTTCTCATGTTTGTTGCACATTTTGCTGTTTCTTCCCAGAACACCTCTGAGTTCACTTTCTCTAATTTGCACCAAATTACCAGATGAAATAAATGTCCTCATTCACACAAATAGTGCATTTTCAGCTTGGGCAGTATGTGTTCTCCTCTGGTAATTAAATTATGCATGCTTATGTTGTAATTGCAGTTTTGCCTCTTGTCAAAGTGTTTTGCCTCTTTACAAGTTTAAACATTACATGACAAATACACGATTTTTTTATTTTGATTTTTTATTAAATCATTCATTTAAGAAAATGTTGAGTAATGTGGGGTGGGGGGAATCTTATGAAATTAATTCACTCATCAAAATTAGCTCAGACACATATTGGTGCTCTTTTCCAAGCTGATTGTGCAGGGATATTTAGTAATCAATGACTTTCTCTCTTCCCTGACACAAAAGGTCAGTTCAGTAATTTAGAACATCAAAACTACATTGGGATTCTATAAAAAAAAAGTAAAGCTAAATTAGATGCAAAAACCTATAGAAGGTTGGAAGAAAACATGATCATATATTTCTGAGTTTTTGGTAGAAAATATTTTTAAAAAGCAAAGAATGACTCAAAGCCTTAGTTATGTAATGTAAAAAAAAAAGTATTTAAACTGCTGGGCACGTTGGCCTTGCAGCAACACATATAATAGTTAAAAATTTTGTTTATGAAACATTTCGTCTTGGAGTTCAGCAGAAAGAGCTGAATTGCTTTGCGAGTGCCTAAAACAGAGGCTTCGTCCACAGTGGAAATTCAGCTCACAAGTGGATCTCTCACAACTGGGGCTGGCTGATCATCTGTGTGCCTGCACTTCTGTTCCCTGTTTGAAGTGATAAACAAAGCATAGGGAGCTAACTAGTGTTTCATCCCATCCCGTCATTTACCCTCCGCTGAGAGGACCATCCGTCTTTGGCTCCGGGTTTGTTGTTTACGCTGGCAGGCCCGCGTTCACTCCTGCGTTCACTCCTGCTGCCGGTGACAGCCATTAAAATTAGTTCACGCAGTGCCATAATGGTGAGCAGCTGTCACTGCGTAGACATGAGGGGTAAAGTGCAGCATTACTGGAATGTGTTGCAGTTAGGGAGGGAGAGAGAGCGGGTAATATCAGGACCGTCATTACTGTCTGGCAGAAGGATCATATTTTCCGTATTGAGATACTACTGTCAATCCGAGAGGCTTCCCAAACTACCCGGCTCAACTTTACTGGATTTGTTCGTTTATTTTTAAATGTTTTTTACGTTCTTGGTGTGGACGAAGCAAACCTCAGGATTGTTTTTGAACATCTTTCTAGTCAAACCGCAGTGAGACGTCACATGCTTGGCCTTTGTGTATTCAGTGGAGAGAGAGGGAAAACGGGGTGAACAAACACAAGATAACACAAACACCTCAGTGGCTGCAGGCAGTTTGACTGAGTCAGGCCTTTCACCAATAACGCTCAGGCCTCCTGCACCATTCTGCAAGAATATTTATTTTATGTAAAGATCTAAAGCCATAAACACAAATTAATCAGGACGTTGTTTTTTTTTTGGCAGCTGTATGACAGCCCTTCCTGTCTGCTTTGGTCAGCAGTAGTTTTGGTCTGGATGCCATTTTTATCCAGTCTCTTTCCTATTATTTGAGCACAGAGATCTGCCAGTGAAGCGCTAGGCTTTAGACATTTTAGGATCTCCTGAATGGTATAGTCAATATATAACCAGCCACTCCTGAGAAAGTTTACCACTGTTCTATGTTTTCCCCATTTGTGGATAGTGGCTCTCATTGTGGTTTACTGATGCCCCAAATCCCTAGAAATGACTTCATAGACATTTCCGGACTAATGTCTATATGTCACTGACTTTTTTTTCTCTCTCTTTTTGAAACTTTTTTTAGATCAAGGCGTGATCTAAAATTTTGTAACCTACTTAACCCTCCTGTTCTCATTTTGTGGCTGTGGTAGATTTGGCTGTGTTTCTTGGGTCATTTTGGCCCGAAGACAACAGGAGGTTAATGTCGTCAGCCTGGTGCTATTCAAGGGATTTCTTGATTCTGATGCTGAAATTTTTAAATTCAAATCCAGATATCTAAAATGTGCTTAAGGGTGACATTGAAGCAAGACCAAAGGGCATCCGGGGGTCAAACGGGGCAAATACTTTTTTACCAGTAATTTAAATATTTACCCCTTCATCGTGTTATTGTTCTCTTTCTTCTTCGAACTCACCACACCTAAAACTCATACTCACACAGACGTATGGCTGACAGTCTCTCCTCAGCTGTCAAGTTTATAAATAAACTTGCCCCCATGATGACTGGCATGTGACTTCCAGCGTCTGGCTGTAAACTTTGAGCCTTTATGGTCACATGACGCATCGACTTCACAGTGCAAAACAAGCATGTGAAACAAAGTGCTGCAAAACAATCCGCCCTCAGTCAGGCTTATGGGGCAGCCTGAGCTCATGCTGTAAAAATGCATGATAATTAAAATCACCAGGAAATTATTCTTGCTGTGAATAGGTTGAAATCATGTTTGTTTCATTGTTAGATATGCATTTAATTCTCCTGGACATGTAAAACGAGTTGGTCTCATTTTACATGGTCATTATATGTGTTATCGCAGTTTAACATTCCTAGAAAGCCAAATGTTGTACTTATGTTCTTATTTTTAAATATAAGAACGACCCAGTGTGTTTCTCCGTATTCTGTGAACTCTAACATTTCCCTCCTGTGTTTAGAAATGCTGAACTTTCAACCACTGTTTAAACTGATGTAACTGAAAAAATTCAGTTTTGGTTCCATCTGACCTGTGACCCCTACGTAGCTTAATTGCACAATTTAAAATTGACCTCTAATGGCTTTGCTAGAACAATGACTTTCTTCTTGTCACTCTTGTATTAAGACGAGATTTGTGGAGCTCACAACTAATGGTTGTAAACTAAAGTTATTTTCTATTTTCCCTGGAAAGACATGAAACATCCCATGGGTTTCGGCTGCATGCTCCATCAGATTAGCCACAAAAGAAGCAGCATGACGCTTACCATTCAAAGCCCTGCATGTATGGAATCTGCTGTTTCTGAGAGATATAATAAATGTCAGCTAATATATTTTCTTTTGAATAAATGAACATAGAAGAATTAAAAGAAAGGAAACTTATGAAGTTACGCCACTCCAGCTGCCTGTCTGAGTCTCCTTTTCCTCCCCCTAAGGTGCGCCCCCCCCCCTCCCTCTGTGGCTGCAGCGGTTTGCCTCCTACAGGCGGACTGAGTCACGCTGGCTACTGGCTTGGCATCCACCTTCACAAGTTAGAGAGCTCTGTTTGGCTCTGCTTCCAGTCTCAGAAAGGGTTGTCTGCTCAGATTGTGTTGCTGGAGTCATGATAAGCTTTTATTGCCACAAACCATGCAAAAGTGGGAGAAGTACATGCAGTGCGTCCCAAAAGGAATTTGCCCTCCTTTTGGTTTTTGATTTTGTTTTGAAATCATCTAACTTTTTTTTTAATTACACAACAATAACCTAAATGAATAGAAAAGACAGTTCTCAAATGATACTTTTACTATTAGTGGAAACACGCTATCCAAACTGACCTGGCTCTAAATGACCCCTATGTTAAATCATTATTTAACTGGATGAGTACCAAAGTTAAAGCCACTTCTGACCAATAACATCACAAAGGCTTGTCTCACATTTGCCAAATAAAATGTTTTGATTATCTACAACACGTTTTCAAAAATGTTCTTTGGACTGACCAGACAAAAGAGGAACATTTTGGAAGGTGCTCAGCAACTCAGAAAACCCCCCAACATACCTCCACCCTAACATGCTTCATTCTGAACCTGGACTACTTGTTCTAATTTGATGCGACCATAAATTCTGCTCTCCAGCAGTTGATCCTGAAGGAGAATCTCCAGCCACCAATTCGTGACCTTAAGTTCTAGAACACCTAAATTATAGACGACAAGAATACAAAGCAAACCAACAAGGTCACCACTGAACGGCTCCCAAAAATGAATAGAATGAATGTTTTGGACTGGCAAAGTCAAAGTCTAAGCTTAGCTCAATTGAAATGCTGTAATAAAACTTTAAAGAGGGTAAAATTTCTTCAATCATTACCAGTTATTGCAAGAATTGTTGGCAGTCACTGCCATCAAATGGATTCTGTTTAATTATTAGATCTAGGATGCTTTTTACACAGGGCCAGGATGGTTCGGGTAGATTTTTCTTTTAATAATAGAATTATCATTTATATAATAGCTTCTATATTTTCTATTTAATCAGATAATCTCAGTCTGATTAGACTAAAGGTTGATGATCTGAAACTTTTTGGCGTGCTAAAAAGTCAACAGAAGGGAACAGATAATTTTTCATTGTTCTGTACTTGTTTACCACTGAAGGCTTCAATGCAGAAGGAGTCAGGAAACCTGAGTCCATGTTATGTTAATACCACAACCATTTTATTATGTCAAAACTGTTCCTTAAAACATAATGCAAAAACTTCATGCAACTTTTGCAAACCCTAAACTGAAAACACAACTCCTGGTGTCACCTGCGTTAGTTATGCAAATAAAAACTTGAGCACAGATCAAAAGGACACTGAAGCAACCAGTCCGGATCAGGAAACTCCATTTGGAGAGAAACCAAAGAAATCCTGCACAATGCCGGCGCTTTGAGCTACAAAACAAATACTGATTGTGGTGATGTGTCTGGGATTGCAGTTTGTGTACACAACAGCGAATGTTGCGTACACATTTGCTGTTATTTCAAAACAAAGCAAAACTTATGTCAAAGATTTTAGAAAAAAACTAAATTGCTGTTTTCTTTTGGGGGGCACAAAGTCTTCATTTGTCAACACTTGGAAACTGCGAGTACAAAGTTGTGTGCAAAACGCTATAATTATAAAATCACAATATTTGCAACAACAGAAGGATGACAAATTAAAGGAAGACATTACATTCAGAGAGTCTGATGATGGCTTGGAACAAAACTGATGCTGATGTAACGCTCTGACCAAAAGAGACACGTCTCCCAGAAAGGATGCGTCCCCCCGTTTAAGTAAAAAGAGGGAACCAATTGATCGGGTGAGTATGACACGAGTCATATTTATAAAGGTTGTTTTTTTAACTTACGTTTAAATCAGTTATCTGAATTGTTGAGATAAAAAAAAGGATTAAATAAAATAATGTGCTTTTTGGAAGCTGCGATGTTTCCTGCAGAGACTTTTTCCAGGAATCAAAAAGGAGAACCCAGCCCTGCTAAGGAGGAAGTTTTCTCTACAGAATACCCCGACCTTTTTGGGTAGATACTTTCTGATTGGTCAATTTTTCTATGCGTTTTAATTTGGCCTTTCTGTTTGTCATCTCATCTTATTTTCCATCACAACTTCTGTTAACGTCCGGTTGCACTGGGGGAGTACTGATTGCAAACAACACTGAAACTCAGTGAATCATGCAGCTTCAATCAGCTGAGGTCACATTGCATCCCCCAGTTTCCTGGAAATACGAAGGAAACAGCTCGATGTTGATGGATTTTGTAGCAGCACTGTATGGTGGCTGTATAAAAACCGCCTGGTTTTGTTACTTTTAAGCTGCCGAACAGAAGCAGCTGCAACACTTCACCAGCACACTGTTGAAGAAGAGTAGCACATGTCAGCAGACTTGTCCTTTTCTTATCTACCCTGTATCTCGGTGAAAAGTTGAAAGTTCCTCATCGTTGTTAAAAAAGTCTCAAAATGTACTTTTTTCCTGTAATTTGTCACCTGTCTGCAATTGACAGGAAGAGAAAACACATGAAGGCACACACCCAAAAGTCCCTGAGCGCTAAGTCACACGGGAGAAAAATATGACCTCCACTGGACTCTGACTGAGCGCCCAACACGTTAAACTTTCTGCCACTGCTGGGTGGAGGGAGATCTGATCTGTGTTCCTGCGAAGAAAACCTGGTAGCGATCCTTCCACATGAAGAAGGCCCCAGCGGTACAGACCAGAGCCTGGGCAAGGTTCAGCAGGATCTGGAGCAGGAAGTAAAAGATGAGCGTGCCAGTTATCGTCTCGCAGTCGCTAACCCCCTTGTAGTCAAAGGTGCGGGCTATCGGGTCACTCTGATCCAGCACACACACGCAGTCGTCTCCTTCCTGCTGGCAGGTGAAGCTGCTGGCCTGAGCGTGGTGATGTCCAGCAAACGCCACAACCAGCAGTGAGATGATCAGGCCAGTGGTGCACAGGATAAAGTACAGGAGCTGGAAGGGGGGGTGAGATGGAAATATTGTGAGAAAAACAGTGTCACCCAAAGAAAGTGGCTGTGGTCGTAAGAAGAGTTTGGGACTGAAATTGTTGATAATATAAACTTTGCAGCCAATTGTGAAGTAGCTTGTGAAACGAGTTCTCCATTAATCAAACATTAATGATTATGATGTGATTGAATCAGTTTGGTCTTTTCCTGTAGTTTGATGGTTTAGTCATTTTTCTCAGAAAGAAAGAAAGAAATTCCTTAGATCACAAAGTTAAATGGTTTTCAGAGCGAGAACCTCTTCGGTATCCAGCATCCATTTACTGTGCATTAACGGGTAAAATGTTATATTGTAAAGTCTGAAAAACTAAGAAGTAAAACCTTGCATGTTGCTGCTGTCACAGACTAAAACAGGAAAAACACTACCATATATGTATAATGTGTTAGCACCAATTACAGCACTGTGTATCTCTCACTATAATTGCAGAAGGTCACAAATGACCGTTTAATGGGAATGTGTCTAATGAGGACGTGTTTGCTTATTGGTGACAGAACAAAAAACATAGCCCAGCAACCCCATACCGTTACAAACATCATTTATGCAGGAAAGGTGCAGAGAAATCTGTAGAAACAAACAAGGAGGGCTAATTTCTTTCAACCTAACAGTGTATAGGAAACCCTTTAACCAGAGGATTGTAACACCAAACCTGAGGGATGAAGGTACAACAGAGTTTATGCCTCCACTGGGACATGTTATTCAGGCAGGGAGTGAACAGCCAGACCATATAGAATGATAAAGTTTATCAAACAGTTCTTACTTTATAAAACATGTGTCCTGTATTAGTACAACCCATCTGCAGATTTCCAGGATGACATTAAAGAAACATAGACATTCTCTCTAAATCTATTTTCCTTTGTATTTAGCCACAATAATTAATTTCTGCTGTTTTTTTCTCTGTGTCTGGGCCAATAAAGGGAGACAGAGTTTAACGGCAGCTGCATTACAACACTGTATCAGTATTTCAACTCGTTTCCATTCACAACATCTGTAGAATCAGTTGGAAGTAGCTTTTTAGGGATATACTATATGTATGTTCAAGTGGGAGACCCGGATGGGTTTGAGTGACATGGCAGCCGACATCCCGGGAATAACATTTTAAGAGCTGCAGTGCTGTTAAACTCTCATGAGTAAAACAGATTATGTGGAGAACATTCAGATATAAAAGACGACTGCATTGCTCGCTACAATAAAGTACAAATGTAAAAAAATACACAACTACCAGGAGAAACATGCTGATGCATGTCTGTGAAACATGGCGGTCAGCACTGAAGCAGAAATGACGACTCTGAATGCAGACAGAGTATTGTTTTCATTAAGTTTTATTTGATTTTTTACGTGTTGCCTTTAATATTTTCTCCTCTGGGTAAATTAAACATTCACTTTATGTATTTAAGTACAAGTTTGTGGCTTTGTTGCTACTACATCGATTTTGGCTTTCCAGAGGGAATATCATCAGTGGAAACTTTCGGTAGCACTGTCAGCTATAGTCTTGTTCAAAACTGTTACACTTTTTAGAGCAATTTTCTCTCTCTATTTTTTTTTTTTTTTTACAATTACAAAATAATTATGCCTATTAGTCAAGTATAATGACTGCTGGGCTCACTTTGCAAAATGGCTCTTTTGCAGGCAGAGTGTCACTTTCATCATTCCAAGGATATTTTTCGAGTCTCCAAGTTAAGAATGGTCCAACAAACAAGCTTTGTGCTGCTTTGAATGAGCGAAACTGCGACAGGTTTTACAAATGGCGATGCCCTAATCATTATTCATCAATTTTAACAGTTGTATTTGTTTCAAATACTATAAACATCTTTTTGGCTAACATATTTTCTTGTGATATTCCGGGTAGCTTGTTATTAACATGTGCATTGTGTTCATTATAGTGTTATTTTTTATGTTTGATTGTTTCAGGATTAGAAATAAAGCAACCTGTACCTGAACCAGTGTGTTTTTATATGGTGCGCATATAATCTGCCTTTTGCTCAAGCTTGTTGTCTCATGATCACCCCAGAGAGCCAAAACCGTGGCTTAGAAACAGATTCTGGCTCAGTGCCTGCTGAAAAATTCAGTTCAAAGAGATTACCCACAATACTGCAGGGCAAGGTCTGACCCTCAGCCCAGCTTTTAGCACAGAGGAGTCGCGAAACAACGCCATCCACCGTTAATGGATGTCCCGTGTCGGTATTCTGACCTGCAGAGATTGTCTAAAAATACATCTGTAAAATGTGACCGAGGCTTTGCTCGCTCTCAATAACACTAAACCTTTCGTCTTAATCCGTCACTTATATAACAGGAGCCCTGACTCCCCAGCACGTTTCAGCCTCTGTTGGGGAATTATGCAATTGATGAGTAAAGATTTGTTTGTAAATGTGTTGATGGTAATTTTCCAATAGCACATAGAGGTTTGAGTGGACAATCTGCATGAATGTGACACTCTATTAAACTCTATTAGACAGACAGATGGGAAGTTACTTATGATTGTAAAGTGGAGGGGAAATAAAATAAGGGATGGATTTCTAACATGTCTAAAAGAAAATGTTACGCCTTGGAAATGTGAAAAGTGTGGTGTGACTGTTCAGTTTAACCTGTCAAAAATTAGAATAAAGGGAGGCCATTAATCTTAGTATGAATCCAGATGTTCTCTAAAAACCCCAGAGGTTTGCTGAAGAACATTAGAAAACAAAACTGTATCAAAATGGACACAGCAGACAGGTTATGAATAACTCTGTGGGAGAAGAAAGCGCATTTTCAAAGCAATAAGGAGTCTAATTAGCAGTTTGCCATGCAGGCAGCACTGAAAACATGTGGAAGAGGTCAGGTGACACTACAATTCAACTTTTATGACCTGCATGTGAAATCCTATGTGTGGAAAACTAGCACTACTATCACGCATACATGATACTCTATCAACAAGATACCAAAGGCCATCAACAGTATTAAACACGGTGGAGACACTATCATGCTGTGTAGATGCTTTTCTTCTTGTTGGACAGGTAAGCTGGTCTTATCAGGTTCTCATTTGTCAAAGTATTTAAATACAGACACTATTTCTCCCCGCTTTTCAATGACGCATTTCTTCATGTCTTTCTATCACATTAAATCCTGTTAATAAGTTGTTTTTGTTTGCAATCTGAAAAAACGTGAAAGGAGGCTATGGATACTTTTGCGAGGCAGTGCATGAATTAAATGCATGTAAACGGTGCGTCAACAAGCTCTGTGTGCAACTTCATCAAACGAACATGAACTGAAACCAGAAAACAGGGACGGTGCACACTGAGGCCTTTGTTGGATCGACTCATTTCTGCATGTTTGACCTCTGCCAAGAACAAAGAAGTGAAGTGAATAAGCAAACTGCTTGAGAAGCTATAAATTCTTAAGCAAGAATGAAGATGATGAAGCTGCCGGAGTAAACAGCATCAATAAATTAAAGCACATTTGTTTCAAAGGCCGGAGAAAGCTGCTCTGGCGTTCACATGATTACCAGTGGAGCGTTTTGTTGAGGGTACAACATCGGTTCTGAACAATAAATAGCGACAAGAGACACATTCATGTCCTGCAGGAGTATTTTGTTTGTCTGGATCCTGATGAGTAGATCTCTCATTCCAGGACCTTTCTGCATGCGACTCTCTGCTTTACAGGATGCATAAAGAATGCAAATTAGGTTTGATCCTCACGCTTTTAGTGATTAAGACCAAATTTGTACATTTGTGCTGAAGAGCTTTGCATCATCTTTACATCCTTGCAGTATTTACATATTTCAGCATGTTGTACACCAGGGACACCGACAGACACAGAAAAATTAAAGCGATCCCACTTCTTTGGAAAAACAACAGTGGACTGATTTTAATTGCTTAGAAATTCCAGCTGCATGCATTGCGTGGCTAATTAAGCTGTACAATCAAGTCAAATTAACCAAAGTGCTCCTCTACTCATAGGAATCCATGTGGAGCACTTTCATACAGGAATGCAGTTACAATCCTTTCTCTCTAGCGGCCTGTGTGAGCGTGTAGAAAAAAAAAATCGTTCTTTGCTCAGATCAGCCGCCTCAAATAACAAAGAAAACACCTGATCGGACGCTTTTTTCTGAATTTGACATCCACCAGAGCTGGTTCTTTTTTTTGTGTGTGTGCAAATTTTACTGCAATTCTAATAGGTGTACTGAAAACTCACCTTAACAATAAACTGTGTAGAAGATCTCTCGTCTGGCTGGTAGGTGATGCAGTAGAGGAAGAACCCAACAATAGAAACCAAACAAAGCTGAAACAATAAGGACATGATTTAAAATCTATTAATCAGACTCAGAAAACATCAAGGAAATACTTGCTTTGGAGGAATAAAATAGGTAAGGTTAACCCATTTCGATAATGTTACAGCCTTTAATATGTTACTTTACTTGCCATTATATATATTACACTGTAGGCGCAGAAAAGAAAAACAAAAATTTGGTCTTATTTGCCTCTAAATATTGTATGATTCAGCAGTAACCAGCTCTCTGATTTCATTACTTTGCTTTTCTCCTTTCCTCTCTCTGAGACACACACGCACATGCACACGCACACACACGCATACAGACTCACACTTTATCTCCTAAGCGCAATTGGAGTCTTGTGACCAACGTGCAGCATCTTATTTGAATGTTTTTCCCAGGTTCTTAAGCACCCAGGATACTCTGGAAAGTTCTTGGTGACCTCAATGTTTTTCACTCGGCTGAATCTCGTGAGGATCTAACTCGGGATGTTGGTGTCGAGGGATGTTTTCCAGAGCCGATGGCATCTGTGATAGGCTGAATTACAGGACCAAACGGGAAAAACATGTTTGTGTGACCTGAGGCCTTATGTAAACTCTATCTATTAAAACACTTTGAACTTTTTTACATTTTGTCACAGTACATCGGCAGACTTTAATGTGTTTCATGGGATCTTATATAATAAATCCAAACAAAGTAGCACCATAACATAAATTTAAAAAAAGAAAAATCCTACTGCAGAACACACCAGCAGTAAGGTTGAAATGCAAAAAGAAAAACTTGGAAGAATTTTGGCTTGAGTTTGGGTTACTTTCCAAGATGAGTCTCAACTCTCCCAGCTGAAGAGGGAGAAACTGTGAACTCATATATTTTCAAGTGGATTTAAGCCTAGACATTGACCATTGACTGGCCATTGTAACACATCTATATCTAGATCATTGCATTGCAGCTCTAGCTGTATGCATATGGCAGTTCTACTGTCTCAAGTCTCAAGTCTTTTACATTATCTTCCCATCACCTCTGAGCAGCTACCCAGTCTACACTGAAGAAAACCCTCTCAGATCCTTTCACCTGAGTTGTGGCTATCTGCAGCTCCTTCAGAGTTACCTTTGACCTCCTGGTTGCTTCTCTGATTAATTTACTCATGATGGACTGAGCTGAGCTGAGCTATGTTCAAAGTTTGAGCTATTGTTTTATAACCTAACTCTGCATCAAGTTTCTCCACAGCTTTATCTTTAATGCTGTTATTTCACTGATGTCCTTTGACAAAAGTTCTTAGGTAGCTTTTCAACACCTTTGGTTTCAATTAATTTAGTGGTATCTGAGTGAAGGAGGCTGAATACAAGATACATGCAACACATTTTGGATTTTCTCCTTTTTATGCACAAACAATTTTTGAAAACTGTGTGTTGTTTTCCTTCCATGTCCCTCTTGTGCTATTCACACACAAAAAATGCCGATTTTAATGCTCTTAACTCTAAAAATGTATTTTTAATCATAAATCGAATCATTAAATCTAAAAAAAGAGTCTTGGCTCACGGTGTTTTAGAAATGATACAAACACACTTCTGCGTGGCGTTACGGAAATGCATGATGTGTATTCATGTCCGAGTTTGTGATAAGCCAAACGGAGGGATGGAGACATATGCACATCGAATAACCGCAGGGTTTCTGTTGCTGCTAATGTGTTCATGAGGTGAACTGGAAGACAGCATGCTGGGGCTGGATGTTTTGGCGGGTCTTCCAAGACTCTTAAAGCGTCTTGAGCTTCTCACTCAGACAGTAGAACGTGCAGAATCATGCAACTGAGATGGATCATGAGGCTCATATTCATTCAGAGGGACGTTTATTTGAACGCGAGCATATCTGTGATCCCTCCGCCTGTGTTGGGAGACACTGTTGTCATGCACTATGGGTCATGCAGCAATATAAGTTATGGGAGATTCAAATTCCATGCAAACAAGTAGCTGATGGAAGAGGGGGTAGTCAGAGCTTACAATGATCCCAGCCCAGTGTGGAGTCTCCCGGGCCATGAGTGAGGGACTGATGGCCAGCATGAGGAAGGCCACGGCTGTGACAGCGACCCCTAGCAGCAGCTGCAGCAGGGCGACGAGCAGAGGGAAACGACACACTCTGCACTTATTGCCATTCTCTGGCGCTGGGCTGTCGTCTCTATTCTTCTGTCTCTGCTTCTTGTCTGAGGAACCTTTCCGGCCCTGTCCCATTTTTCCTCGTGCCTTCGCACTTCCTTGCGTGTTTGTCTTCGAGACTTTTTTCGGTTCGTTTTCTTTGTGGTGGACGTGTCTCTCTGTTGCCTCCCTGTTCCCTCCCCCGTCCCGTCCCGTCCCCTCCCTGCCCTGGCTTTACCAAGCCCAGCTCAGCTGCTATTTGAAAACAGAGAAAAGCTCTGAACTAATATGGAAAACATTTGGACTGGATTCCTCACGGCAGCTCTGATGCCACATATAGAGCAAGCAACATGCCGAGGAGAGAAGGGAGAGGAGGAAAGGGGGAGGCAGCGAGACACAAAGGGAGCTCCCAACATATGACACAGAGGGGGTTTCTCAGGGTCACACAGGGAAAGTACAGAGGGAAATCAGTAGGCATGAGTTAATAAAAAGCCAAGTGGGGGGAGAGGAGGTCACACTTGGTTAGAGCAGGAGTGACTGTATCACTCTTTGTGTCAGCACTGTTACACAAGAGCCCATATGCTGCCAGCCAGAAAACCGTCACATGACTAACAGGAAGAAGTAATGTGATCACCAGGCATGTGAGGGCATTACAACGGCTCAGAAACGAGAATCTAAATGTGCAAAACAGCAGCAAGAGTCACTGGTGTGACAGATCCGCAGGTCAGAGTTTAAATTCCTGCCGTTTAGCGAAAAAATGTTTGATTTTGACAAACAGCGACTGAGAGATTAATAGAGAAGCACAAAGCGAAGCACGTGTTTGTGCACACAGCTGGGCTGCTGCCATGGTTACTGACAACGCAGCTCAGGAGGACAACCCTGCAGCTGCATACAGTAACAAGCTGCACTCACTCCTCTCTCCATATAGAGCTCTCTGCATATACACAGAGCAGGCATAACATTATGACCACAGACTATCAGGTGTCATTATGACACCTGATTGCGGATGGGACATAGGAACCAAGTAAATATTTGGTTTCAAGGTTAATGTGTAAAAAGCAAAACAAACAGGGAAATCGTAAGGATTTGATCCAGTTTCACAGGAGTGTGTTCTCTTGTTCCCAGACTCGAATGGTCAGTCTCTGTGAAAAGTGATCCTAGTAAGGTCATGGTACAAATGGGAAGTAAAGTCTGGCCTGTGGGCTCCAATCCAACAAATGGGCTACTGTCTCGGATCACACTGTGGAATAAGTCAAAGCTTTGTTCTGAATGAAAGTCACAGCAAACAGTGCAACAAATAAATTGTCCAATTACAAAAAACATAGTTCATTTATTTTAGTCATTGAATTTTAAATGTGAATCTAACATATTATATGCACACAGAGAGACAAATGTCAAGCTCTTATTTCAGATGTTTCCTATTATGACTTGCAGCAAATGAAAACTGGAAGTTGAGTTTCTCACAAAATTTAGATATTATAGATTTACATGTGAATCAATCGCTCTACCTGGTTGAACAAAACAGAAGCAAAGGATCATAACTTCATAGAAGGTTTTGACTCACCCTGGGTTAGTACCCGGGTTACCCGCTTGTCAAACTAATCCTTTAACATCTTACCACACCACTCTGATGCAGTCATTCATACAAAAGAGGTCTTAAATAAGTATTTTGTACAAATACCAGATAAACTAGTAGGCTAGCATTTCTTCTAAGAAAAAACATTGAGGTTGGGGTGATGTTGGTGGTAGGAGTTTGTCCTGTAATTATTTGGTTACTGGTTCAAATCCCCTCTCTGACTGTCTCATTTCTTGAGGCATTTCTCTCAAGGCATTTCACCCACCATGCCCTCTGGTAGTGGAGCCTCACCTCTGTTAGATCAGGGCAGCTTTAGTTACAATCTGGTTTGTTCACCACCATCAATATGTGATTGTGTGAATGACTGGATGTGGTGTGAAACACTTTTTTGGTCCTCTGGACTTGATAAAGTGCTATTCAAGTTCAGGCCATTTCCCACTTTAATTGGATGGAGGCCTCAGTCATCAAAATTTCATACTTAAAAACCATGTGTAATAAATCTCTCTGCAAAAAGTTATGATTTTAATTTTCTGCTTTGAATTACTGAAATGAGTTAACTTTTCAATAATATTCTAGTTTATTAAGAATCAGATGTAAGAACATTTGGATATGCCAAAACAACTGCATGGGTACATATGATACACTGTCCCCATTCTGGTCATAATGTTTTGTCTGTTCAACATTGTTGAACTTTCTATATTTTATCTTTGTTCTCCTGAAGCTGCTTTGCTCATTTTCTCCAACTATAAGGAGCTTATTTCTGTGTAAACTATAATCTGTCATTTTATGTTATTCTTGGAGTAATAACTTCTTCCATGCTGAGTGGCTTTTAAGTCTGTACTGGTAAAAAACTAGTTTCACTATGATCATACTATGTTAACAGCATTTTTGTCTTGCCTTCTGCTTTTCTTCTGGGGTTATTTCACACCCATAGATGTTCATGACTGGAACACAGAACCGATCTCCTTCCACAACATAATGGAAGCTGGATATTTACATACTGTTTATGCTGCTTATAGTTGCTTGAAACAGATGCATGTTTCAAGCAGATACAAGTATCTGAAAATTGTTCCCAAGGATGAACTAAACTGAGAGGACCACGATTATCTTTCTAGTTTCTAAGGTGTTGACTTAACACATTGCTGCGCCTCCATTTAACTCAAATACTCAGATGCTTATAAAGTCATCAGACACTAATATCTGTACTTTCCCATACTCTTTAAAGACAATGTGTTTGCAATAGTTTGACTTTTATGGATATTGTGAATTAATGTGATTATTTAACAATATTGATATTTTCTGGGCACTACTTGTTTAATTCGGGCTTTCAAATCAAAGTTCTCAAACTAAAACATCCAGATAATCAATTAAAAAATCAGTACAGCATAAATGGGAGCTGTAAAGTTGTAGCAGACGACAGTGCTGAGCGCGAAACAAGAAAGAAAAAAAATAAACACTTGATCCACTTCCAAACGCTCACCTGCATTCATGCATTTTGCGCATGAATCACGTTTCAGGAGGCAGGTCGAAGCGGCGCGCGCTGGATCGCTGCAGGAAGAGCGACACAATTAACTGCTGTTGCAGTCCCAACACGCGCGCGCACACACACACACGCGCGCGCACACACACACACGCGCGCGCACGCACACACACGCGGTGTAGTAATTACTGGACTTTGCGCTGGCGCGGCCAACACGTGAGACGGAAGCTGTTCCCAGCCAGCGGCGCGCGTGCGCCCTGACGGCAGAGCGGAGCGGTTTTTTTGCAAAGTGGCAGCTCCGGCTTCTCTCTCCAGACATCAGTCTGAAACGCAGCTCCACTGGAGAACACACTCTGCGCACCGTCTCCTTCAGCCATCCGGGTTTTGAGCCGCGCCGAGCAACAAAACATTTTTCCCCCCCCCTTTCCTTCCCTCCCTCCCTTCAAAACTAGAAAAGAGAAGCTCGGTGCTACGGAGAAGTGATGGATGAAAGAATACCGCACTTACAGGACAGGCAGTTCATGGAGCACGCAGATTTCCTGGGGTAAGAAAAGCTTTTGGAAAACTCAAAGTCGTTAAAAAGAAACAAAATCGGTACAACCTGTTTAATTGCTGCACTTTTCTTTTATACTTCAGGATGGATTTCCCTCCGCTTTACATGTGCAAATCTAAACGAGGCATAAAGCGAGAGGACGGTGGGAAGGTGCGCGATGTTTAATTACACCAATCATGATTCTGAAGTTGCATTAAAAGCCTTAGTTAATAATTAAACGTATTATGACCCGCAACAGAAAAAACTGTTACATTTTAACTTCGTCGCTGTGTCTGTCAACAGGACGCGTACAAGTTACCGCACCGGCTCATAGAGAAGAAGAGGAGAGACAGAATTAACGAATGTATTGGGCAGCTGAAGGATCTACTGCCCGAACATCTGAAGCTCTCGGTGAGATCCGGACACAGTATTGGGGAAAAAAAGGAAGAAAGAAAGAAAGAAAAAGTTTTGACGCGCTCTGGAATTTGCGGACTCCACTAAAATTCTTTGTTTCTAACCAGACGCTCGGTCATTTGGAGAAAGCGGTGGTGCTGGAGTTAACGCTGAAGCACCTGAACGCACTGACTGCTGTCACCGAGCAGCAGCACCAGAAGATCATCGCCTTGCAGAATGGTAAGAGATATTTTTGGAGAAAACAATGAGCTTAATCATCTCCTTCGAGGGACTCCCTAAGAAACTAGAAGAAAACTTGAGAAACTTCCTAAGCGAAGTGACACTCTTTCAACTTGTTTCTTTTTTTCTTTCTTTCTTTCTTTTTTTTGTTGTCTCCCCGCAGGTGACCGCTCATTGAAACCTCCCATCCACACTGATCTGGATGCGTTCCACTCAGGTTTCCAGACCTGCGCCAAAGAGGTCCTGCAGTACCTGAGCCAAGCGGAGAACTGGACCGCCAGAGAACAGAGATGCGCGCAGCTCGTCAACCACCTCCACAAGGTCCTGGCGCAGTTTCAGCCGGACGCGCCGCCGCTCCAGCATCCGCTGCCCGCCGGGGACGCGCAGGACGCGCAGAAGTCCGACTGTCAAACCAACTGCGTCCCGGTCATCCAGAGGACCCAGGGCGGGGAGCTTAACGAGAACGACACGGACACGGACAGTGGATACGGCGGGGAGGCGGAAAAGAGCGACGGCAAAGACAAAGAGTGCGAGCGCAACAAAGCGGTGAAGATCAAGCAGGAGTTTGGAGACGACAGAGCGGCTAAAAAATCTAAGATGTGCTGGTCTGGGAACGGGGACCCGTCCAGGCCAGATGTGGCGTTCATGAATTCTCTGATGGGATTAAGCGGCGTGGGACAGCAGACGCCGATTTGCATGCCTTTCTACTTCATCAACCCGTCAGCCGCGGCGCCCTATTTGCCTTTTTTCGACAAAAGCAACATTGAAAAGTACGTGTACCCCGCAGCGGCGGCCCTAGCGTCCCCGTTTCCATGGCTCTATCCCGCGCACGCGTCAGCAGCGGCGGCCGCGGCAGCAGCGGCCGCGTTCCCCGGCCTGTCCGCGCACCTCGCTCAGCCCAAAGACTCCCAGCTTCACGATGACAGCGGATCACGCGAGGCCGAGGCGAGCTCACCTGAGGAGCACGAGGAAAGTCCCGCGAGTGACGACGGAGAGGGTGACGTAGACGACACGTCCCCAGACAGCAAGATTAGCCCGCAGGAGCAGCTTTCTGCCTGTCAGACCAGCTAATAAGTCTGTGTACCTCTCTGAGTTTCTGTATTTACATTTTTTTTAATTTAGGCTAGTTTTAAAACGGGGAAGTTCTCATGTATACAATATCTTGGGGCAGCAGGGGACATTAGTGTGGAAGCTCATCTCTGCCATTTGACAGTATGAAATGGAACCCGGTATACCATAAGTATGAGTTAAAACTTTACATTTATTAGATACAATATCATAAGTGGCTCTTGGTAGCGCTGTTGTCTTGCAGCAACCCGGTTTCAAATAACAGCTTCGGCTGTTTTTGCAAGGAGTTTGTATGTTCTCTTCTCCCCATGGATGGATTGGTTCTCTCTGGGTACTCCTTCTTTCCCCAGCAGCCCCAAAACATAATTGTGAAGTTAGTTGACTTCTCTAACTTGCTCTTAGATGTCGTGATGAACGGGAGACCATGCAAGGACAGGCTTTATAATTCCAAGATTCATTGTCACACATATCTCCAAATTAAAGTCATTTATGAAAGAAAAACATACATTTTTGACTTAATGTTAGAACTATGAAACTTAAAGTTCCAACTTTCAGTCACAAGTTTTACTTCCAAAGTCAAAATTATAAGGATTAAAGTAAACATAACTATGTGAGCTTTCAATATAATCTAATACAAATTCATAATTGTAACCTGAAGCCATATTTTCAATTTGGAAGTCTTAATATTGAGATTTCAAGTCTTAATTCTTTCATTTGAAGTTAGTGTTTTGACTTTGTGTGTTATAAAAATGAAATGCAAGTTTATTATTTCACTTTTAAATGTGAACACATGAGACATAAAGTCATAATTTGTACTTTCATAGTAAAAGTCATGGCTTTTAACGTTAAAAATATAAAACAAAAGTCACAATCTGGTCTTTTAAAATTGAAATTGAGTTCAAACTTTGACTTTGGAAGTCCCAATTGCAAATTTTGAGATTCAAAGTTATGACAGTGTGTAATTTTATTTTAAAATCTTGCCAAATAAAATATTTAAAGGCAGAATTTTAACTCTCTTTAGTCCTAATTTATGTCAAAAAATTATAATAATGTCATTTAAATCTTGATTTTGACAAATTCTGGGTTTAAGACATATTTTTTTCCTCCCAAAAACATAGGCATGGACTTTTACATCATACAAATGTATTCTAGAACCTACAAATATGACAGTTGAGTTTTACAATTGTGGCATTAAAAATTGAAATTATGAGTTTGATAGTAAAGTTATGACTTGCATAGTAAAAACCTTGCCTGAAACTCACAGTTATGATATACATATCCCATTTTTTCCTGAAAGTGGTAGGATTGGGCTTCCATACGGTTGTAATTTTGTGTGTGCCTTTTGCACTTCTGCTTGTTTCAAACAATCTGAATGACTATCGACAATGATTGACACTTCACGGCTGTGTTGTGATGCAGTTACTTTTTTTTCTTTTTAATTCTCTTTGAAAAAATATTTTGACAGGCAGTATTGGTGTCAAAAATCTAAGTCACCGACACGCTATGTCCCAACCAATGACACTCCTCATATGTGCATGGGTGCCTCTAGAAAGTTTTGAAATGGGGTGAGAGAGTGGGGTAGGGGGCTCTAAAAAACTTGTGTTCACACACTGAAACCAAAAGAGATGCTTCATAGCAGTACACAAATAAAGCTGTTAGGCTTGCAAATTTGTAGCCATTACCTTTGCCTCCCCAGGGCCCTCATGGTGGCTCCCCTTGCACATGTGGGAGCTGAAACTTACCTCGGCTTATAAATAAATTAAAAAATAAAATAAAAAAATCAGGCGAACTCTGGTTGTAAATATTAGCCTGACATGTAAATGTGAGCTACAGGAATCTGGAGAAGATGCATAGTCCTCATTACCTCACTCCAATTTTGCATGGGGCTAGTTGAGAGGAAAATTAACTGGCTCATTCTGAAAATATCTGAGTGGGTCCCAACATGCACACCGTGACAAAAGCTACAGATCAGTTTTAATATTCAACTTTTGTTTTGGGAACAGCAAGATGAGCCTGTTTTGGTGAACCTCATCTTAAATGTTTCTTTTGAATGCCAGTGCTGTTGGGGGAAAAAAGTTCACAAATCTGTCAGAATAATTGAAAGACGAGACTCTCAAGGGTATTCTTGACCAGAATATTGTAGTAACCTCCTGTACTTCCAGGAGACATTGTAGGATAGCACCTTATAGATCTTTGATATTGAATGTACCTGTATTTTTCCCAATATTCCATGTAGGATGAGACGTTAAGTGCACTTTTTTCAGCTTTTAATCCCCTCAGTCACCTTATCATTCAGAAAGTCGATCACTGTAGTTCTTTGTTGTGTTTAGGTTCCTCTTTCAAAAAGACCCAGGTTGGTTTGTATTAATTTCATGCTGTAAAGTGCTGGCTGATTATTTTTATTTCAAGCTACTTCATGGGAAAATGAAATTTGGAAAACCTGCTCTATGCTTCAGGCAATCATTACGTGAATCTGGGAGAAAAACTGTGGTCATTGCCATGTTAAGAACTTTTTCAGCTCCTCTTTTATATTTTTACCAATTCCTGCAAGTGTAAAAATGTTCTGTTTTTTTAAAAAAAAATAAAGGTTTCACACGTGACTGAAGAGGCACAAACCTCATTGTGCTTCACAAACATTTCAATGCTTTTGTAGGTTTTGCTTAGTTGGTTTTGCCTCAAAGCTCTTATCAACTTTACAAGTGGCATGTGTATTTGTTGTACATAGATTTTTGCAATATACCATTAAGTATACATGTTTTGTCAATGTTGTAGAAGTCTCTAGATTTCCTCTTCATTTTTTTAAAGATTTTCCTGAGCAACTGTTGCACTTTTTGTTGGCGCTTTACACGTACGCTGTTCTAAATTATTGCTGATGAGTTGTAAAATAAATATCAAAAATGAAACTTTAGCAGGGTCATCTTTTTCTTGTCCTTGAACTCTTCATGGTCTTGCAGGTTAAACGAGGTTGTACCAATGAACACCGAGCAGTTTTATGTTCTGTGTCGTTAATCTGTCCAAAACCAAGGATAATACTGAAAGTTCAGCAGAAAAAGTGGGTTTGAACAATCATTTCCCCAGCAGAAGAACGTACAGTAAACCACAGCTTTAAACACAAATCATGTGATGAAAGGCTGATGAAGAAAAATTACAGTCAGTCTGCAGTCTGGTGGAAGAACAAGAGGCCTCATCCTAGCATTTCAGAATCTTCAAGCAAGGTCAAGACCATGATGTTGCTCTCTCCGTTAATGAACAAAAAGAAGTACCAAAAAGCAGTTATGGCAAAAGTACATTAACTTTGTGCACATAATTGCAAACTTCAATGTATTTGTTCAAGATTTATACATGATAGACTAATACAAAGTAGTGGATTAAATGGCAATAAAAGCACAGGGATGGGTTTAGCAATTTCTTTACAAATAAAAATCTAGAAAGTGTGATGAATGTATTTTGTAGAGCACTGCTGAGTAAAATTAAAATATTTTGTCAGATATGGGTCAAAAGGTCATGTGGCAATCTAATCTAATTAGAGCATTTTTTCACATGTTTACTGTTTATAGTTTAACAGTTGAAATGACATAAGTAAAGACACAGTCATTCATATCTTGGAATAGCTGCTTGACTTAGAACCAGTTCAGGTGAGATTTTTGTTTCATGACATCCTTAGAGTTGGTTCAGATGAATGACAGTAAAAATGAAAAGGACTCATCAGTTGTAACTCAGGCAAAACAAGCTGCTATTTACAACAAAACACTAATGTATGGTGCTGCTACCAATAGATAAGACTTCTGATTATTTCCATTGTAATGTATTATACTTTGGAGCCTTTTATTTACTTGTATTACTTTTAGACAAATATGGTTCTTATAATTATCAAAACCTTTGACATTTATTCTGGGTAGCCTCCTTTTGTTTTTATAACTGCAAACTATTATTCCTGTGGAAATGTCTCCCTCTGCTGGTGTAAAGCTTGAAGTCTTGCTCTGGTGGATCAGTGAAGTATGGAGAAGAAAGAAAATAGACCACCTCTCATTTCTCAGGCCTCTGGTGTCTACCAGTTTCTAAAATAATTTAAACAGACAATAGATCCCATACTGTTGTTCTTCTTTTTCTAAAACAATTAAATAAAAATGGGAAAGTTATGCATGAAGATTGAAGTTCATTGTTCAAAAGCTCAAAGAACCACTTTTTACAGCAAAACATTGAAGTGCCTCAGTAGTGTGAATACCACACCCACTTCAGGATTCTGACCAATCACACAATAGTTATTGATCTAGAGCTAATTGTTTTGTTCTTGTAGGATTTATAGCATTTCAGTC
Source organism: Micropoecilia bifurca (assembly GCA_903067075.1). Taxonomy (NCBI): domain Eukaryota; kingdom Metazoa; phylum Chordata; class Actinopteri; order Cyprinodontiformes; family Poeciliidae; genus Micropoecilia; species Micropoecilia bifurca. Next base: position 8,080 of record CAEGAF010166662.1, on the reverse strand, counting down.
AGTTTGAGGTCTAGACTTTAACTTGTCGAGGTAAACCAGTGAAAATCATCATCCCGCCACCGCCAAACTTGACAGTCACTATGAGGTATTTGCTTAGTTCCAGTCAATATGGTTCTGTGCATTTGGGTGAAAACCTCTCCACTTTTGGCCTGAACAACTTATTGTTATATTTATGTTATATACTTATAGGACATTATTCACAAAGTATTGAGGTTCTTTCAGGTGCAACTTTTCAAACTCCAGTCTCACTCCAATGTTCTTTTTAAGAAATAATGAATTTTCTTCCTCAATTGCTTCAAGCAAGGTGTTCTTTTTCAGCGTCTTTCCCAGTGGTTTTACAATTTAGTATACTATAAGACATAAGCTGTTCTAAATTATTGCTGATGAGTTGTAAAATAAATATCAAAAATTAGACTTTACCAGGGTCATCTTTTTCTTGTCCATGAACTCTTCATGGTCTATGAGCATTGTATTGTCTATCACCATATCACCTATTATAAATGGATTTCAATTGAGAATATTTCCCCCCTCTGTACAATGGTATACAATTGTTTGGAAAAGTCCCCATAACCCTTCCTAGATCCACTTGTTCAGAAGTCTGGGTGGTTTAATATCTGTCACCATAGTGCTACTTTCCTTCTTAAATAATACAAAAAATGTATCTACTTCATATTACCAACATAGCTTTTGCCCCATTGGAATTTCAGTTTAATTAATTAATAACTGTGTGGTGTCTGTGGTCAGTCCATTGTTTATTATGTCCTCAATTATAGATAGTTTCAGCAAGCACCAGTCACACAATGTCATTTTATTCAGATGGTTTATTGAACCATGCAATCCATGTCATATCTGCATTCTGTTACAGCCATACACAACTGGCCACAATCTGCAGTAGATTAAGGCAAGAAAAACGAAACAAAAGTTATTTAAAATTGACATCTTATTAGAGCTCAAGAAGATATGAAGTTGTAAACAGTGACCACAACAATGTGAAAGTTCTGATCCAAATTACAGTACAAGTGTTCCAAGTAAAAAAAAAAACAAAAAATAAAAGAAAAACTATTAGAAACTTAACTGTTGCATGTAGTATTACGGTAACAATACAGTGACAAAGTACATATCCTTCTTGTTAAATTTGACAAAACACTGAAAGAAAGGTCGTAGTTCCTTCTGCTCACGTTGCATATCAGCACTGAATTCTACAGTTGTCTTGATCTCAACTAAAGATTTTTCCCCAACAACGCTCTCCGTAACACCTCCTCTCTGCTGTATCTGGAAAACACCGTTAATATGAGGATAAGGCACTTTGATGTGTTTAGCAGCTTATCTACAACCTTAGTGAAGCTTCATAACTTGGCTTTTCTGCACTCACACACAGGCAAATTTCTTGAATCGCTGTCACATATGCAGACAAACATTCACTTTTCGTGATTTAACAAGTGCTTCAAACCTTCAAAGTTCCACAACCACGTGTGCGCGCATGCAGACAAATGCACACAAGTCACTTTAATTTCATACTCGCACTCTTACTTCATGTCGTAGCTGCAACTGTCCACTTTATGACCACCACTGCCAGGTCGACCGATTGCCTTTGAGAACTCTCTGCACATTCAAAGATGGCCGCCAGCACAATCATGCAACAAGCTCAATCTTTGGCCACACACAATCCATAAGATAAACAAGCATAAAATACATTCAGAAAATATATATATGTATATATATTTATACTTTGTTGTCGTTGAACAACAACAAAAAATACATCTAAAAAGGAGAATTAACACTGGTTTAATATGCAGCCGTTACTGCAGGAATGCACAACTTCAGAATAAAATGCACTCACTGAATAAAGCTAAAGAGTACAAACATCTACAGTAAGCCTTCATTTTGGTAAGTACACACAGAGACATTCAGTAACAAAAATATGAACCATTTGTGCATAGTTTTAACTTGAACCAACGGAGCACAGGGAGGGATTGTTCACAGTTCTACTACAAACAAGTGGATCCTTCACTTCACCAAGAACCAGACATTTTGCTGGAGAGAGAAACATACATGTACAAAGATTTTCATGTTCGCTTTCTAAAAGGCAAAAAGATGAATATAAATCATTCAGCAGGTAGTAAAGTGAAAGTACAATAAGTGGATATGCTGATGGAGGAGGTCCACAACAGCTAGACGTTTCAGAGCAAAATGGAAAGCATGGATGCACCAGTCGGTAGGGTGCAGCGTTTTTTTTTTTCCTGCCCATACCTGCCAACTGGTGTTTTCTTCCTTTAAGTGCTCGATTACTTCCATTCAGAGATTGTATGTTTACTGTATCTTTACACCTTTCACTACCGGATACCTTCATAGGTTTAAAAACATAGAATGCATAGTCTTGAGCTGCAGAGATGTCCTGCTTGGGGTCAGTCCTGGGGGTCAGACGTAGATCCCCTCTGGGTTCAGACCAGAGCTAAGAGGGTTGGCGAGGACGCGGAGGTGGCTGGACACGGGCTGGGTGGACACAGGGCGCTTCAGCGAGCCGGTCAGCGCCGCCAGATCTGACCAGGAAACAAGCAGCAGAGAAAATATATGTATGTATATATATTTATACTTTGAAAAGCTGAAGACTACACTTCAGCTTTTAACTGAGCAGAATTATTATTATTTTTTTTTTAATTCAGCAGTGAGTTGGCGCACGTCAACTAAATCTTTCACGCTACGACACAGGGAAATGCATTAGAGAGCTCATAAAAGTGACAAATATTCCACTTGATAATCACAAGGTTGACTATTTGACTAGTTTGATTTTAACCGCCTAACATTTCTAAACAGTTTCCTTTAAAATACATATAAAAAGACAGCGATTTTTGTCAATGCCTAATAAATTTGGCATTAAAATTAAATAAAAAATAAAAACACACGATGTTATGCACTCCTTTTCCACCAGGGGGCAAGGCTGAGCTTTGCAAAAGGAGTGGAGTCAATTTTATGGCACAAAGAAAATTCATCATGTTCACTCTTCTGTGCAAGGTTATTAGAGGATAATCAAGCACTTATTAAATTACATGATAGAAACCATAACAGTGGGCAGGTCATGTAGAATCCCACAGCAACAGTTTTATAAAAGTGTCAGAAAAACTAGATAAAAAAAAAATCCTGTTCCAGATTATTTTAACAGTTTACATTGAAAGGCATACAAAAAAGTAATGGATAATATATTTGTAAATCTATAAACCTATTAAACATTTACTTTCTCTGTGCACTCTAACCCTTTTACAAAAAACAGTGCATCATATTCAATATAATGAATTCACCTCTAAAATGTTCACAATAAAAGTGCTACCATCGTAATTGCTTTTAACATGTCTGAGTATAAGTTAAGTGCATGCAAGGAACACATTACTGATCCAAGGTGTGTTTAGAAATAAAACATTTAACTCAGTGTGTTTGTATGTGCTGAGGCCTTATTGCTCACAAAAGCCAGTCTAGGATTTAACGAGGCATCAAGCCTCGTTTATGGTCCAGACCTCCACAACAGCACCACTCACTTTCCTCTTATATTGGCCAAGCCCGATCATATGCAGACTGTTTACTGGTGAGTAGACAATTAAGATATAGTTTTTCTCATTTTAAAGATGTAATTAGTGGACTTTATTGACCGCTACAATACAGGAAGTGGTCAGAGGGAAGGGGCGAGGAGAAGACGCGCAGCAAAGGTTACAAAGTAGGTGATCAATCCCAGGACGGTCACATCAAGGACTAAAGTCTCTACTTCTTTATATTTAATTTCAGCTCTGATTTTATTCAGCCTTTCTGAGTTATAAAAATAAACAAAAATGAGCTTAAAACAGAATGAGAATAATATGACCAGTTCAACTCATAGCCTCTTTTACTCAGATCTGATGGAAGCAGCAGAAACTGCTGAGTGGGCTCAGAAGGTTTTATGCAGTATGAGTATAATTAGTCCATTAGCCAATCTGGCCTGTGTAGAACATGCAACATTAGGTCTAACAAACCAGCAGGGGGCCCTAAAAAAAACAAAAAACAAACTCAAAGTTTGCTTCTCTACCAGGGCCGATCCTCCTCCTTGCACAAACTTTTTAAAAGCACATTTGAGCTTTTCTGCCAAGAAATTATGGTTTTCTTCAGCTCACACATAAAAAAAACAGAAGTTTCACAAATGACTGAGTCATGGTATGGTTTTTAAGAACAAGCCTTCGCTTCCCTCTCATGGTGCATCGCTCTCATGAGGATCATCCTCTCTCTGCTGGTAATTTACAAGACGGCAGAGCCGCTGCAGCCTTCCAGAACCACCACTTACACAGCAACAAAGAGCTGTACTGCATGTACTTTTCCTTACAGCTATTTTCTCCTTTCACATACTGACGCACAGAGATGCAAGACAGAACCGAGTCATTTTCTCTCAGCAGGTTGTCAAGAACTGCGGCCACAGAACAAAGTGCACCTTGATGGAGGAAACGATTTTCCAACACTCCCGCTGATCTTTGTCGTCATTTTTACATGCGACACACACAATGTCTTTTGAAATCAAAGAGCACTGTTATTCTAAAACGAACTGCGTCAGGTCAGCGCTGTTGGTTCATCTCACTGAGCGTCTCGTAGTTTCCTGAAAAAGGTTTTAAGTAACACTTAAAGACACGTTTCATTACCTGAGCCAGAGCCGCTGTTTGCACAGTCCTCCTCCGTCGGTTCAGCGGGCAGCACTGTGACCTTGGTTCCAGTCTGCTGGATGAACTGCTGCAGGTTGACCTGCCGCAGCTCCTTGGTCAGCTGCTCCAGCTCCTGCTGCATGTCCTGAAACAGCAGCAAGGAAAATGACAACTCACACTGCAGAGAACCGAAGACGATTTGAATCTGAGACTTCAACCCATAACTGCAAGCTCAATAGCCGTGTCCCTGATTCCAAATGATTTTGCAGAATGTTTATAGCGCGTATATTGTTTGATAGTGGCATTTAAGTACCAGAAGCATATTTTATTAGCTCTAGTGCCAGAGATTTCAAATCTCTTTAAGCCGATTGCTTAGTTGTTGGGGTTTTTTTCAGCAATCCCTCCTTCGAAGCAAGCGAGTTTCAGCAGTGGAGAAGAACCCGGCTCAGTGTGAGCCATCAGGGGTTAGAGTGGTCAGAGCAGAGAAACAAAACACAGCAGCAGTGGGCCAGAGGTATTTTCTAGCTTGAAGAACATTTTTGGAATGTCAACTTAGCAACTTGGGTAAGTAATAAAACAAAACAAAATGAAAACTTTGTGTTTATTTTTGGGGGGGTTTTGGCTCTGGCCATGCAAGTTTTCTACATACAGTTGGCAAAATTTACATCTGTTGAAGCTCAGTCTGTCTAAATGTCCACTTTCCAAGATGAAACTAATTAAACTGAAAATATTTTTAAAAATCTGTGAATGCAGCAAAAGGGTGCATCAATTTAAAATGTTGCAAGACGGAACTCAAGAAAAACCTTTAGAAGGCTTCAAGAACTTAAATTGAGATAAATAAATTAAAGATTATTTACGACCCTTGAATGAGGAGCAGGTAACTGGGATATTCTGTGGCCATTTGGAGTGACAACCTGTGGTCCTGTTTATCGAAGTCCTGAGTGATTTCACAGCCGGTGGTCTGCCTCACCTCATCTTGCACTTCTTGGAGTCCAGCTCCGATAGTGAAAGCATTAAAACCAGTAACTTGATTTCTCTTCTCTGTTGAGCTGATATATCTGCCGGACCTTTCCAGAAAGATTCTGCTGCTCTCAAGTTTTTATATTCTTGAACTCTCGCAGTGTAACTTACTGGAGTTCTGCAAGATTTCTGGACTAGTGCAGCATGTGTCGCGCTGAAGGGGGCTAAACGCTAAGTTTAAATGTAGAGATGTGTTAATCAATCAGGTTTTATGCTTTTAGTTTTCACTGGTAAAGATGCATTTAATGCTGTGAAGCAAAGGAATGATTAATAGAGGGAGAAAGGGACAAAAAGATGAACAATATAAGTGAACATTTAGCAGCATTAAAAAAAACATCTAACTGTTTACTGAATTAGAAAAACTCACCTGCAGTTTCTTACTGCTTTGTCCAAGTGATCTGTCCACAGCCCTGCAGCTGGTCTCCAGCTGGATGGCCTGTCTCTCTTGGGCCTTCAACTCCGCCTTGACCCGGAGGACCTGAGCCCGCGCCTCGGCTTCACTGACCCACTGGGTCTCCTGGCGCTCTCTCTGCAGCTTCTCCTCCTCCAGACCTGCTTCTACCCCCTGACAAGCAAAAGACACGGCAATGCAGAAAATAAAAACAAACCCACATCTGCTCTTAGACCACAATCTATTATCTTCAAATGCACAGAGAAAATCATCTCCCAATAGATGATATACCTTTAACATTGTGAGCTTTTCTTTGATTTCCATCTCGCAGCCCTGCAGTCGTCCGCGCAGCTCCTGCAGTCGTTCCTCCAGCTGCCTCTCGCTCTCCATCTCAATCTGCAGCTCGGTGGCCCAAAACTCTTCCTCTTCCATTTCCACCTCATTCTTCCGGAGGTGCTTCTCAAGCCTCAGGATCTCCTCCAACAGCCCTCCACCTCTACCCAGATCTGCAGCGCACCCGGCCCCTCGCCCCCCTCGGCCCTCAGACCAGGCCTGGAGCTCGGCCTCGTACGCCTCCAGCTTCTTCTCCAGCACGTTCAGAGTCTCTCTTTGCAGACTGACCAGTCTGACCAAATCTTCCATGCGACAGGTCCACAGGCCCGGGGGAGCCGTGCCGAAGGCCGGCCCCGCGTGGTGGTGAATCCCCCCGTTTCCCAGGAGGAGCCTCCGCTTCCCCTCGCCGTCCCCGATCCGGCCTCCGCTCAGGATCTCCCTCAGGCTCCGAGGCGCGCCGGTGAAGGTCAGAGACTTCCGGCGCGGTTCACGGCGGTGAAGAGAGCCGTCGTTGGGGTGACGGAGCTTTGCAAGAGGAGGCAGGCTTTGACGATGGAGGCCGCGTTCAGGACCCCTGAGGGGGGGGCCCTCTGACGGGGGGCGTTCGGTGAGCGAGGGCCCCGTGCGATGAAGGATTAGCTGAACATCGCCAGCGTACTGACCCCAGGTGTTCAGAGAGGCCACTGGGCTCTCATGAGGGGCCAAGTGGCGCTCTGTGTCCCGCCATTTCTCAACTAAAGTGTACCTGCCGGTGCGACCTGAAAGCAATAAGCGCATTAAAATAATGCCTTGTTAAGAGATGACATCACAGTGCATTGAACACAAAGCTCAACAGGAATGATAAAAACTGCCGTGATGAAAATGGAGAGAATAGCTTCAAAACAAACCACATATTAAAGGGGAAGGATTTTCACTCAGAAACTGCTTTTTAGAAGCACTTGTGTTGCAAAAAAGCTGAGATTTAAATGCTCACCCACTTTTTTTTTGTGCTTGTGTTTCTTAAACAAAATGTACAAGAAATTAAAACCACGTTTCAAAGAAACCAAAAAGTAAAACGCAAAACTTGAGGAGTTTTATGTGAAAAAACGCAGTAAAATTAAAACAGAGGAAGGGTGGTGTACACTGAACATGTAACGTAACTGAGAATTAGAAGGCAAATGATCATTTTTTTCAAAAATATTTCACAAATAAAAATCTGAAAAGTGTGGTGTGCATTTCTTGTTTAGATTTCTTAATTTCTCGCATGCAAATAAAACCCAGTGCTTTCAGAAGAAAATATGTTTTAATTTAAATCACAGCACACATACAGCTGCTGTGTGAAAATTTCAGAGTTAACAGAAAACAAACAGAATCATAATGACCAGAGAATACAGCGCTCAATCATTCATTTGTAAATAGAGAAAGTACAGCATAACACCAATCCAACAACACATGGGTCCTCTAAGCCAAAAAGTGAGCAACAGTCAGAGAACTACTTCTAAGATATAGCTTGATATATGCATTCTTGGGCTGCATTGATGCTTTACTTGGCATATTTTTATTTATTTACATATTATTTGTAACAGTTATGGATAGTTATGGATGAACTGCATCAGAAGATGGTTCTTTTTAAGGAGCCTGAGGTGTGAATGAAAACACAAAGCAATGGTTTTAGTTTTTGTGTATATATTGTGAATTTAAAGGG
>CAEGAF010166652.1:0-63184 GCA_903067075.1 Micropoecilia bifurca | reverse complement strand
ACACACACACACACACACACACACACACACACACACACACACACACACACACACACACACACACACACACACTATGGAATCAGGTCAACAAATGTTTGCTCCAGTACGCTGAACCTCAGCTCTGTCTTTGCAAGCAACTGGTCTGTATTTATGAATGTGGGCCCACCTTAGGGACGAGTCCCTCACTTGGTGAATTTAAATGTTTGGTAATCTGTGAGAAATTTGCTGTAAACCCAGCCTGATCAAACCTATCTGCAGTTACCTCACATTTTTCTTTCTCTCCCACCCGCTCATTGCTTTTATATTTAGATATGTATCCAACTTGTTGGAAAAGAAGGAAAATGAGTAATGGAGAAATGATCAATCTGCTGCTGACAAAAGTGAAACTATTCAACAGAAGCTTGAATAAGCTGCTGCATCTTACACATATAGAAATACAAGCACACTTAATATAATGAGACTGCCTGTTCTTTTCTGTTGTTTCCGTGTTCGAAAGTAAAAAATTCCAGATCACATTTTAGGGGATTTGTCTTACAGAGAACTGACATCTTTACAAAGTATCACTTCATGGCTTATCTCTCTCTTGTCTTTTACAGTACCAGTTATTTCATCTTCTAAAAAATTATTATGTAGGCAGATTTCTTAAAGGTTGGGTGAATTGCTAAAATACTTCATGCGCCCATATTTCCTACTTATGAAGTTCAACATATACGCACACATGAAAAAATATTTACCACCATGAGGTTTTCTTTGGGTTTTTCCTTTTTTGTTATCCTTTATTGCTTCCCTGAAATTTTTCATCATCTACAAAAGTGAAACTCCAAGAGTGCGTTGACAACCCATCCATGAGGTAACAGAAGACTCCCAAACAGTATCTAAAGCATTACAAACCTTACCTACCTCAGTCAAGGTCATTATTGGTGTCTACTGTTGACCTGAAAGAACACAAAAGCTCAGACACATCTTAAGGATTACTGTCTCTCAGTGCCAGTTTGATATTTTACTTAGTGACGCATGTTTGACATCCTGAAGACCCCATATTCTTCAGACTTGTTAATGTGCATGCAGAAAGGAACAGATGTGCTTTTTTATTAGCAAAAGTTTATGTAATTATAGGTGAGATTTGTCACACAACATGTATTTATCTGTTACTGTTTCCAAACCTCATCCAAGAGTAGGGTGGTCCAGAGGATAAAGTCATCCGATTAGATTTCTGCCAGCATATTTCACATGCTTCCATTTGTTTTTACTGAACAGTCGTCTTTTAATAAACACTGGAGATAAAATTAAGTATAAAAATGTCAGATTTTTGAACTATTACTACAGGCTCTGGATTTATGAAGTCCAAACTGATAATGGAGGGAGGAGGTCTCCTTGATAATTTAACACAGAACACAGCTGGACCGTATCAAACAGACACACATAAACACCACTTACACACACACATGACACAGGGGAGAATGTTGTTAGATGTGTTTTGTTGAAAGACTTACTGACAATCTGAGGTTGCATGTCTACCTCCTACCCCTAAGGGTCTAATTCACACTCTATTCCTCTTTGTCTTTCTTCTCTTTCTTCTAGGAAGCACCGTTGGCTAACCAGATGAGATCTCCAGATGTTTTTCTCACAAGAGAGGAATGTGAGGACCTGTCAGGATTTGGGACAGATGTCAGACGAGTTATTTAATCTGGATGCAGATTTTATACAGTGTGTCTGGATCAGACATAAGGAAAAGCATGACCTAACCCACAGTTAAACTTATGTATGACTTTGAGATGGCAAAGGTGTCTGATCATTAATCTCCAAAATCCCCTTTTCATTTTAAAGCTTAAGCATCGTGGCTAACACAGTCTTTTTAGTGGACAATCTTCTTTAGAATATTAAGCAAAAAATAAAAATCCATAGTGGAATTCTTCATTTACCAAGTGGACAATTTAATAATTCAGAACATTAGTAAAACAGTAGACATAAAAGCATTACAGATAGGATATTATTCCCTTCATCTGTGCTTTCTAAGGATTTCACCATTTGAACATTATAGATATTAAGAATTATTTATGGCAGCATTTGACAACATTCAATAAATTTCTTTTTCCACCATATATTAATTGTGTGGTTTATGTACAATGCTGTGAAAACAGTTTGCCTTCTTACAAGAGGGGAAATCTATTTAGCTACTACAGCATTTTAGAAACAGAATACCAAACATGGTGGTTGCAGTGTGATGGCCTTGGGCTGCTTTGCTGTTTCATGACTTGATACTATTCCAGGAACCATTAATTCTGCTCTCTAAATTTATGAAGGAGAATGTTGTCCAGTAGTGATATAACGATTTACCACAGGACAAAAATCCAAAGTCAGCCCACTTTTGAACTTTTCAAACTAAAAGTTTTGGAGAGACCATTCTGAAATCCAATCGAGATGCTGTGGTCTGACTTTAAACACCTCATCCATGTTTGAAAATTCTCCACTTTTTCTAAATTAAAACAATTCTGCAAAGAAGAGTGGACCAAAATTCTTCCACTTAAATGTATGAAACTCATTGCGACTTACAGAAAACATGATAGCTGTTCACTAGTTTTTAGCTTTCGAGGACAATTGCTTTCCAAGGTTGTGAATCTGTGTATTTGCTTAAAGTTTATATGTGGAGATAAGAGAGCAAGTATCTGCTCAGCTGTGTGACAGAGTGAAATAATGAAGACTATATGTTGGGTTCCTCAACAACATTTAGCTACAACATAATTGACTTTCTCAAAGCAGTTACATTGACAAAATCAATGCAAATGTTCTTATACTGACAAAAATCTGGCATCATAAATTGTCTGACCATGCTGCCAGACAATTGTTTTAAATCAGTTGTCTGGCAGCATGTAAAAGAATAAAACAGACACAGTGCAATAGACAAGATCGTGTCCCATCTTGCAAGCTGTTGCTACAACAAAAACATTCATACATTTTATATATTGGTCATGATACTAACTCTCATATCTTCCCAGCTTTTACTTCAGATCTTTTAATCCTTAACTCTTGAGACTGTTGCTGAGCAACCTACAAACCTGTACATGGATAAATAAATAATCCCATGCTCAGACACTTGCTGAACACTAACAGATTCCAGAAGAAAAAAACAACGCAAAACAAATACATGTAGGTTGTGGAAAACAAACTCATTTTCTCACCATATTCTCCTTCCCACTCTCCGAGTTTATGTTTTTGTTGCAGTTTCAGGATAATGGTGCAGTATGTTTTGTATTTACCTTTGGCAGTATGACTTAGTGAATTCCAAATGTTTCTTTAGAAGTATGTGTGTGTGTTTGTGAGAATGGCTCTAATTGGACTCTGGGTTTATAGCTCGTACAAGACTGTGATGTTTGAGGCTTCAATTGTTTGCCTCCCAGTTAGAAAATGCAGTAACCATTGTTTTCTTTCAGTCAGTTTATGTGCACCTGTTTATATTTCTCATTTTGTGAGTCCTCAGATCAGTTGACACATTCATATTTTGGGATCAGACTCCAAAATGCAAAATTTATGGCACATTTTAATCCACTCTTTGATCAAACAATGTTTTTACTCTACAAACTAAATACATGATTTTGAACCTAGAAAGATCTAGCAACCAACAAAGTGTCTTCTAATGACCAGAATATATTACAGATGCCCTAATGCCCATTTCCAATTCCATGTCAACAATTATTGTTGACATTTATACCTTTGTACATTTGCTTCTCTTCTTGTAAATTTCAGTTGTCTGGGAATTTTCAGGCCCTTTCATTCCTTGTGACACATCTACTTAATGGCTAATCAATGATTCTTATCCCTATTCATTGATAAGAGACAGTCATTGACAATTAGCTCTGCTCCACTTGCTTTAGAGTAGGGCTAGCCTGTTGGCAGCTCCTGTTATTGAGATCAATCAGTTAAAGTGTAGCAGTAAAGCTTGGAGGGCAGTATGCGTGTTTGTGTGTGGGTGTTAAACTCCCTGTGTGATCAAGCCTGGATGACTGCCCTCTTGAGATCTTGAGCGATTAGTGTGGAAATTACTCTCAGATTGCTGTGCATTGTGCCCCATAGACTGCATGTGTTCCTGTGCAAAAGGCCATCTCTCCTCGGAATATGCACAGGCATGTAAGAAAAGCTGTTTCCTTCTTTAAACAAAGAAGTATTGCAAAGTCACTAATTAATGGCAAATAATATGTAAATTCCTGTGCTCTTATTTCATTCCAGGAGGCCCTTTAGCTGAGTCAAGACTAAAGGTTAAACCTGAGTATTTTACCAGCTGACCAGAAAAATAATATAAGCCGTTCACTATAACATGGTATTTTTGCTCTTACTAATCCAGGAGCACATATTTCTCAGTCACAGTTGGGCTATTTACTCTTAAAAAGTATCAATGCAGAGAATTCTGCACTCCCTGGGTGTCTGTAATATTCTGCTAAACGTTAGCTCCAACAGTCTCACAGAATGGAAATCACTTTCCAGACTGGTTAGTTGTTGGAAACTTCTGCAGCTTCCCACCTAATCCAGAGTTAACATTGGAAGCATCAACACAATTAGACATTGTGGAAATTACTGGCGCTCTTTATTTTTTTTTAGCAAAATCATGTGATTTTACACTAATATATAGTGCAAAAATAACAAAAAGATTGCAAATAAAAATGAGGCAAGTGATTTACAAGTTGGAACCAAAACATATTTTTGTTATGATGTCTGTGAGGTTTTTTTCTTTCTGCCTGAACTGATCTCCAGAAAAAACAAACAAACATGGGGTTTGTGGAATATTGTGGCTTCTAAGAAACATTTTACACATCTAATACAGAAAAAAATGCACTTCATTTGTAAAGAGAAAATCAACAAAAAGCACAACTTAAAGTAAAAAAAAAAATTAAAAATTATATGACTGTTGTCAAAAGTGATGCTAAAAGTTGCATTGATATGCTATTCCTAATGAGCTGGTCATCCTATTAAATTAAATTGCCATGACATGTTACATCAAATCACCATGATTTTATCTGTCTGGCATGGTTTTATACGCAGCAAAGGTGTTAATTTTATCTTAACACCTTTGCTCCTTTTTGAAGTATACAACACCACAAAAATAGTATCATGGGGCTATTTGTGATTCTAAAAACACATACAGGAGAAAATATTTGTTGCTTGAGATAGAGATCACATTGGCTTGAAAAAAACATTCATAAGATTTGAACAATTTCAAATTGTATTTTACTGAGATTTTACACAACAGACAAACACACACAATAGTGATTTGAAAGGACAGGGGTTTATGCTTTTCTGAGTTCCTTGTAAAGAAAAATTTGTTGCAATTCCATGCCTACATGGACTAAGCTGAGCTACTTTGCAAAGAAAAAGGGATAAAAAACCCATCTCTAAATGTGGAAAAACAGGTAGGGTGATACTCTAAGCTGCAAAGTGTTAATATTTGCATGTATTTATCTCCTTAAAAAAGGATGAATACACGTTCATACATGGTCCCCCAGCATTTAATGTAACTCCCGGCTGAGTGGGCCGGGATGAAATACACCTAAGCTCTTCTTTACAATTGATGTCATCACTGCTGCTCATCACTAATAGTTTTGCTATTGTGCGTGTGTTTTTCTGAGGAAGTGCACACCCTGACATTGAAAACGGTATCCTCCCAATCGAGTGGGAGGATAGTGTTTTAATAATCTATAACCTATAATCCTCCCGAGAAGCTTGGACGCAGTCACATCTGCCAAAGAACACACCCAAAGATTGGAGCAGCAGTGGGACATAAAGGTAAGAGAGGGTCATATCTGACTTAAAGTGAGTTGGAAACATTCTAGCTCTCTTTTCTTGGTTCAGAGATCAAAGCTTTGATCTCATGTGGAAGGATTTCTCTGTATTCTTGGCACTGACCATTCCACAGCTTGCGGTTAAAAAAGAATGGACTCACTCCCGCCTGTGTGTGGAGACATATAAAACAGCCAAGTTCACATAGGAATCACCTTCTCTATCAACTCCATACTTCTGTCTGTATGTTTTCTGGTCAGCAAAGGTATTCCATCCTGCAGTAAGTTGCTGCCTGAGCTGAAAATGATCTGTTCTCAACATTAAGTAAAGCTTCAAGTTTACATGATCCTGGTCTTTGATTGTAAATGTACATGATTATACATAAATTAAAATTTTTGAAGCATTCAAAGACTTATCTCCAGGATTGTCATTTATTTAAAAGAAATCTAATTCTATTAGGCTAAAATAGCTCAAAAGGCAGAATACCATGTCCTGGTTTAAAGAAATTCAAGAACAGATAAGGATAGGGTTACAAAGCTATACTGCTTCTGGACACCAGCAAAGCCACAGTGAGAACCTTCATCCATAAGCTGAGAAAATGTGAATCAGCGGTGAAGTTTCCCAGAGATGAGCTAAAATTACTTCAAGAGTTCATCCATGACTCATGCAGGAGGCCACAAAAGAACATCTACAATGCCGCAGTACAGCGACGTCTGAATGATTCAAACAAAAGAACAATTTACAAAATGAAGGTAGTGTTGTAACCTAGACAAAGTGTGGACATAATGGGTTAAGGGGCTTTGGTTTGACATGTTTAAAAATTCTTGAATATCCTTGGAGTAAAAATAAATCAGCAAAAAAAGGGTTTTAGAATGGAAAAATCTGATTGCCAGTTAATCTAGTGGCAGGTAGAGATACCTTACAACAGGTCCAGTCACTTGCACTTCTGACTGGACCTTTGTTTCTATTCACTAAAACCGAAGGTGCAAGGGTCAGCCTAGAAATAATAACCACTGCTGTTTTCTAGTTATTCATTTCATGAATCTCACTGTACCTCTATTCACATTTGTCTGCTTTTTCTTAAGTTTTATCATGCTGTTTTATCACACAAAACACACAGCAATAAAAACTTGATTTGAAAGTTTGTTGGCATTTCATCAACTCAATATTAACAAATTATTCAATGTTTATTATTGTAAAGCAGCTTTATGAAGTTCTTCTTGTATGACTTTGGCTTTATTGTAAAGTAAAACAAATTGCAAAGCTTTGTCCAGGTCAAGAAAGCAAACCTTTAATAAAGTTTCCAGACTCATTAAAATGCAAGCTGATTACTTGTGAGTTATTTGCAATAGTCTATTATTTTCTAAAACGAAAAGAATTATTTTGTTCTCGTGTGTTTTTCCTCATATTTTAGTTAAGTAAAAACATCAGCAGATACCTGGCTGGCAGCGGTACAGATGCCGAGGGGCCCCTCCCCTTCAGCGGGAACATAACTGGGAGTCTGCCGTCAGTCTTTCCCGGGGCGAGCCGCCGCATAACCTAATAATCCATCCATCTAAAACACACACCGAGCCTCACAGAGGACCGGGAGTTCAAGAGCGCTTGAACAAACACTTGAGGGGAGTGGAAATATCTTGGGGACGTGCTCGGTGCGCTCTTCTTTCACAAGCGAACTTGTGCAAGTGCAACATCCGTACTGGCGCTTTATTTTCTTGTGCGTCGGCCAACTTAAAAAAGGAAGAGAAGCGCTTCTGCGAGGCTTTTGTTGCGCACGTGAAGTTGAGCGCGCTTTCAGGTGAGATGAAAACCGCATCAGCATGCGATGTTACACACCGAGCAATCACTTAAACTGCGTTGTGCCGTTTTGAAAATATTCTTTTACTTGAGATATGCCTATGCATTTGTTAAGTGAACGTTGCTTATCTGTGGTACAGTTTAATGAGCACTTATTATTTGGCCGTTTTGTTGGTGTTTAACATTTTTGTATTTGTTAGCTAACTTAGGTCGTTTATTTTAAACGTCGTTTTAGGCTACAGGGAAATGTCTAGTAATCAGTTGTCAACACTATATTATCTACATTTTTGACTTACTAAAGGTTTTTAGAAACAAAACTCTTAAACCTAAAGAATATAAAAAAATCCTTTTGATTTTTTTTAAGTATTAGATCTGAAAAGCACATATTTTTTTCAGATCTTTTTTTCTCCAAAACTGAAAAAAAAGACCTATTTGTCAATCGTGGCTCATCATCCAGGGTGGGAGGACCTGAGGGGGCGCCTTAAGTTGTGTTGCAAACAAGTTCCTGATTCTTATTTTGAGGTTCAGTAGGGGTTGTAAGAGAGTATTAATTTAAACCACTGGTTGTTGTGGAAATGCAGATTAATAACACTATGTTAAAGAGCTGCCTCTCGTTTTGAGAAATCTGGATTGAATTTGATAACTTGTTTTTCATTACCTAAGTTCTTAATGTCAAACCTCAGAATAATGAGGTAAACACCTCAGAAATTCTTTATATCAATCTGTCCATCGCAGCCAACTAGCTATACTTCTTTTTTATAAAGCATAAGCTCTCAAACAATTCGATATGTTTTTTTTATATTTCTTAATAGCTTTTATTTGAAAATTCAGTGGTGTGCCAGTATTACTGCAAGTTGAATTGCTTAAGATGACATGTCACCTGCATATCTATTCTAAATTTTATTTTAAGCTGTCCTTAAATGCTCAAATTATGTAGTGACTATTGTGTTATATAGTCACTGCATACATACTGACACACTGAACTAACACCACCCACCTTTAGTTGAGTACATTAACATACAACAACAAACTCACTCACCAAATAGAGATGTCTATATTTTATGGGTTCAGTGAGTCACTCCACTCACTGTCCATCTGAATTTGATCCAATTCCTTAGAAGGAGCTTTTTATTGAAGGGAGTGTTTTGAGTACAGTGATAAAAAGCTGATGAAGGAACTTACCGCTGTGTGAGTTTTGATTTTGCTGGCTGTGTTTCAGAGTTTTTGGTCAGCGTGACAGAGATTGAGAAGAATTTCTACTTCAGGCCAAATGAATAGAACTGCTAGTTTTACAGTGCTTCTTTGTATACTACACTCTAGTTACATATTGAGATGTAGCCAGTTGCAAGCTACTGTTACCGTCAGAGGCCAGTCAGATTTAAGACGATCGCAGAGATTTGAACATTTCTGAAGTTACTGCAGAATAAATTAACCAAAATGTGTGTAAGGAAAACGCTCTTTCCGCAACCACAACCCACAGTTTTCCTTTGGCTTTTATGACATGTCTGGACTGATCCAGAATCTCTATTCAGATGTGATTTTAATGTTAATGTAATGTTTCTGTTATGCTGAGGCCTTTGTTTGGAATACAATGGTTTTCTCAAGCCAACAGGTTTTTTAATTTAATGTGTTATTCAAACATGTTATTGTCAAAGTGGGAGCCTGCCTGGCTTTATATGATTATGGATTCCAGAAATCCTCAGTACCAATAAACAAAGCAACTAAAAGTACCTAACATTAGTATGAGTCTAGTAACGGTTAGGCGCCAACGACTTGCAGGCAGACAACTTGGCTGAGTTTGGCCTCTTCGAGACTCTTTAGTGTATCTGTATTTTCCATTTGTACATTCGTTTTCTATAGGTTTGTGTGAACATGATCCGTGCTGCTTGGCTTGAGAAATACAAACAGACAACAGTGGTACTCTTGAGAGGAGACGGTGCATTGCGTTCATGGGTGTTTCCCTGTACCTCTAGGCAATCAGGGGCCAAGTGAAGGGACTCCTATATGTCAGTCAACTGTTGTTGTGCCCAAATGCTCCAATCAGCCTGCCTTTAGGATGGTATTAACTAATGCTCACAAAAGTGTCAAAACACACAGACACTTCTGCACATTTAGACTTGAACCCTCAGGTCACAGCCTATTCAGGATGTGGAGAATTACTTGATTTGTTGTCAACCACCAACAAGCCTACCATCGTGTTTATCTGTTTTGTCAGCTTAGTTACATTGTCCCATCTCTGTTTTTATTAACCCTTGACTTTTTCAGGAGGGTTTTTCTTTTCCCCACTGAAGAGTCGACTTACAGATCAAGTATCACTTCGAAACCCCCCTAATCTCCCTCCTCCAAATAAAAATACATTAACCCATTTTTGAATCAGCAGACACGCGCTGGTTCTGCCCAGTTACAATTTATGTTGTCTGGAGAACTAATTGATGACATTAAGCATAAAAGGAGTCTCTAATAAAAGGGACACATACATCACTGTCAATTTGGGGTGTTTGGTTACCATAGTATGCAGTTTCCTGTGGCATTATATGACAGCTGTTTTGAGATGCCACCTTTAGAGATGGACAAAACATGGACAGACAGAGCCTAAGGGCTAGAATGTGATCCATATCGATTCCCTTCATCAAGTGCGCTTGCGGCATTGGATTAGTAGTCACAAAATTTCAAGAATGATTATATAATTACTATTTGTGGTTGATTATTCTATGTAATTCAATAAATGTCTTTGTATGCCACTAATCTTGGATTACTATTCAAAATGCATTCATATACTTATTGATTGTGGAGAAAGTGCAGTCCTGAGTCAACAATGCATCGACTTCTATAAGAGAGGCAATCGTGTGTAAATTAACCCAACAAAAAATAGGAAACAAATTTCTGTTGGAGACGCTGCCTTTTCTTAAAATAAATTTAATAATTCCTTTAGTCATCCCGGGAGAAATTTCAGACTTCCTTACCTCAAATGTCTTGCTCATGCATTTGCAGAGTACGTAAGTTTAATCTAACTGTGTTTTCAGCTTCAAAGCCTGATTTTGTCATCATCTGCATGATTTAGGAGTTTAATCTTTATATGCAAGTGGATATTGTGGCAATATTCTGTATTGAATCATCGGGTCAAAACATAATTTCCCAAGAGAAACACATGCTCAGCAAGGCGATACTTTGTTGTAGTTAAAACATCAAAAAAGAGTTTGAGTAGACTAGACTAGAAAGTACTAGATGTGGGACCAGGTCATTATTTTGAACATCTCAAGCAAAGATAGTTGAGGCAGAGTCCCAAGTTTGAAACTTGGAATGTCTTTCAAGTCTTTTTTAAAACAATCTTGTAACTATGATGGAAGTTCAGAAACTGAAAGAATCAAAGTAACACTCCAGGTATGGTTTTGATGAAGGGATAACATTATAAGCTCCAAAAAGTCAATTTTACCCAATAAACTATATTTTTTCAGAATAAACCCTCAGTACAAATGCAAGAACAGATCTCCATGTTCAGACTGATCCCTCCACTGACAGAACTAGAAATGTATTAATGTTATGATTGAGGTACGGGGGGAGAAACACTCTTCCTTAAGGTGAAGAAACCACTTTCTGAAACATCCACTTGCAATCTTGAGCAAACAAGCTGCATGTTATTCTTGGATGCACTTATAGGACTTGGATTTAAAATAATGTGTGACAAAAATAGCACACACGTTAAAACAGTACCATTAAATATAGCCCGGAGAATACTTACTAATAACACAAAATTAGCTAAAGTCAGCTAGCTGATCACAGCAAAAGGAAAGTAATGCCTTCCAAATTCAATAAGTCATTAGTGTTAAAGTCCAAGTCAAGTCATCAATCTGAAATTTTTCAAGTCCAATATTAATGACTCCAGTCTGACTCGACTCCAGGTCATGTGACTCGAGTCCACACTTCTGGAAAGTACTAGCAAGTTGTGATACAAAAGTTGCCAAGAACATGTTATTGTAATATATGTCAATGTGAGCTTTTCTGTTGAGAATCATCTTTTAAATACTGAACATATTATTAACATTTACTTCTTCTCTGCAGATAGTTAATTCTCAGGCTACACTTTAACATGACAATTTTCACACAGATTATGTGTGTTGTTAACACTTATTTGACAGAGCTGATGTAAGCTCTGTACCCTCAGGATAAATGTTATGAACAAGTTATGGAAACAAACCCCAGAGTGCTATTTTCAGTCATTTCTAGTCCTTCAGTTTGTTATTGGAAGTTAAATAAATGACTACATCTCTGATATAAATTGTTTATTTAAAGTGTGATGAAATAAGGAGTAAGAGCTTATCTGAATGAATAATGTCTTTTACTGCAATCTGTAATTAGAGTGATAGTCCAGAGATCAATTTTTGGAGCACTGCATGTTGCCGTTGAATAGTTTCTGGAACTGGCAGGTTACTTTAATATAATTTAAAGGTTATGTTCCAGAAATTAGCAGGAGATTTCCTAAAACTTATAAGGTAGAAAAAAAAAAATGCTAACTTTATAAACAAACTGAGAAAGTACCAAGTTGTTCTGACTAGTAGTAATTTCCCTTAAAATCCCAGAAAAATTGATGT
The DNA here is from genome assembly GCA_903067075.1 of Micropoecilia bifurca. Lineage (NCBI taxonomy): Eukaryota > Metazoa > Chordata > Actinopteri > Cyprinodontiformes > Poeciliidae > Micropoecilia > Micropoecilia bifurca. The sequence goes on along the minus strand of CAEGAF010166652.1, from coordinate 51,032 downwards.
AATTCATAGAATGTAACCTCATCATTCAGGAATGTAAAAAATAGTTACTTATCCAAATTATTGTGTGTTCCTATTGTGGTCATTGGACTTTGTAAATTAATATATTTTTTACTTTCCTCTTGCATCTGGGTAGTGGCATCTGGTTTGTGACAATTCAGTCATATTGTAATACCACGAAACAATAGAAATGTAAATAATGGAAGGAGGAGAGAGATGCGCCTTTTCAAGCTGGAAAAACAAAGTGTTTTGAGTTGGAGTAGAGTTACACACACTGTGTGTTGTTATGTGTTGTTGTTGTTATGCCCTTGAAAATAGGGGAGACAGAATAGCATGCAGCAGTATAATGCAAAGATGAGAGTGTGTGAAAGCCCCCTTGTGGAGGATAAAGTCATTACCAATCGATCCCAAAATATACTTATTAACTGACTGCAGTTTCCATGGAAAAAATTACAAACATTATTACGACAAGAAAAATAACACCTTTCAAAAATGTTTGTACTGTATTTACATTATTAGTTTCATGTCAAGTAATATTAATTAAGATTTACTGTAGACACCTTTACTACCAATTGTAAAGCTGAAGAGGTTGGCTGGACGGTAAAGGGGAAATTCTTCCCTCAGACATGTTTGACTCTCCCTGGTTGTCATTTTTATGTTGAGGCCGCAGAGGCTGTCATTGGCAGCTGCTGAATGTAACTAATAAAGTGACTTGTGATCTAACTAAGTTACTTTTAAATAGTCAGTAAAATTATTAAGTTACTTTTTCAAGGAGAAATTGGCAATCATAAAATAAGTTTTTTTGTTAAAAGTAACTATGCCATCACTGTTGATAAGTTACAAAAAAGTAACCAGTGTGCTGGATAAAAGTTCTGAACTATGTAGTTTCCAGAAAGTCTAACATCCAGAACCTCCTGTAAAGTATTATGCAGCGTTATCAAGTTCTTATTCTTAATTCCTTTGTACATATCCTCAAAGCCTGCTGTATTAAGATATCTTTAATGTATCCAGGGGGCAACTGGTATTATAGCCAGCAGAAAAAGCATTCAACAACACTAAATACAGTAAATACAATAAAGAAAAGCATCACAGTATAGACATTAAAACATCACTGCTGACAGACACATACAGTGTGTAGCATGGTGGTATAGTCCTACATTTCCCACTGAGACATGAACTCACACACACTCACAGGGGAGTTACATGCTTGCTTAAATGGGGGAGTTAAAAAAGATGACTGACTATTGCCAAAAAAAATAATTTATGTCTTGAGAGTTAGAAACAATTACCTATGTTGTTCTGCCAGGTCACTGCCTGTGGTCAGAGAATGAAGACAAATAGCTCTGCAAATGCACTCTGTCCTGTGGAGATGGAGGGCCTTGATAATAGCGTATTAAACAGGGCACCTGGGTGTTGCTAAATGCCTCATTAGGGTGAGGGGTTGGGGGGTGTCTTTGTGTGAAAATGCCTGTGGCCAAACCATCTGCTGTTTTCCTGTGTGGCAATTTCTGCCACGAATATTATGTGTTTGACTAAGCTAATTTTAGATGCCGAAGTTTCCTAATTTTCTTCATAAAGCGTCCAATTTATTAGAGTCTGCCTGTGTTAAATAATCGAAGCTGTGAAAGTTGCACTTTATGGTCCGCGGCTTGTTTGATGTGAACTCAACTAAAAACATTTATATTTTATGTAGTATCTCTACAAGAGACAAACGTCTCGTGTAAGATCAGAAGCCAGCAGTGCTTGGCTGGCAGGATCAAATCTGTCACCATCTCTATCAGGATTGTCTCCCATCACCCCCTGCACAGACTGCCAGCCAAGCTGCCAAAGACAACAGGGACTCAAGTAGTCAGGAAACAGCAATGTTAGCGTAACCTGCATGGGTAAAGCCATCTGTTTTTTTTCTATTTCCCATGTCTCCCTTACTGTTCTCATACTTCTTCATCTTTGCTACTCATAATACTAGATTTTTGTTTGCTTTTGGTGTTCTGTGTTGTTTCATGATTCTTTTCACAAAAGATGAACTGTATTTAACAGATCCCGACGTCACGATTTGTTCTTTTAGGGCATTCTTGCAGAAGTTGGCTGCACGCGTCTATACTCAAGCTCTCAAAACAGATCCATAACTCAAATGCTTCTCACTTGGATAAAATCATGTCACCGTCATCCTGGAAATACTGTAGAGGGGATAAACACTACCATCCGCACCATCACCATTGTTCACAAAGTGCAAATGCCACATGGGTTGAACCCTTCTTCATCTTTCTCTCTCTCTTTGCTCATCCATCACAGGGAGCTCTGTAGCTGTATTTCTAACCCTAGAGGTGTGAAGTTGTCTCAATTTGTCATCTTAAGTAAACTGCAGTGTGTTTATCAGGGCCTAATAGTCTTGGTTTTAAAGCAACGGGAAACTTGGATCAATGCCACTTTGCCCTGGTGAGCTTAGAGTACATTAAACAGTGAAAACGGAGAGAAAAAAAATCCACTTTACGATTAAATTTTAAAGACCAGATGACAAAACAGAAGGGCAAAAGTAAAAGAACCCAAAATAAGATCTAGTTTACCAGCTTTAGGTTTTCTTCCATTTGATCATGGACTGAATATATGTGTTTTCATTATATAGCTCATCATAAATTATTCAAAAGGTGCTGCATACATAAAAAAACAACATCATTGTCCTTGAAAGCATCTGTCTTTTATTGGTTCCCTGTGCAGTTCGTCCATCTGGAAGAAGCGTGTTGCCTTTCAGATGTGTAGGTTACATTTGCATCCAATCTATTAATTTAGCTTGACATTGTTTACAGTCTTGTTTGACAGGTTGATGTGTGCAATCTGCGGTGGGTGTGGAAGGAAAGTAATGAGGGCTGCTAAAAGGTCAAAGGAGGAGGTTTTCTTGTGATCTACTGATTAATTTCTTCATCAGTTGTCTGCTTAATTGGAAGCTGTATGGCTGTAGCTGTAGGAGGTGAGTCCTAGTAAAACTCGTGATACTGAGATAGGACTCTAATGATGGGGTGAAGGGTTATCTTGGCTCTGATATGTCTAACAGTCAAAAAAACATTAGATTAGGTGATTAGGTTGTTTTATAGTTCTACACTGAAGTCCAGGAAGTGTTAAAATACTTATTTTTAGTCTTTTTTCTAACCCACCAAATTGGTTCATAACTTGTTACCTAAAGTTTGATTTTAGTTTTCAGCCAAAAAAAGTGAATGTCCCTTGAATTTTCTTACTACTGGTTTCTCAAAGTATAAATACAGTGATATATGTAATGTTTCTCCCTCAAGTCTCTTTAATTGGCTACAAAGTCCTCAAAAAGTCACACCTAGTCTTTTACTTAGTGTAAATGAAGTTGCTACTGGGTCGCCAGGCAGTAATGAATCTGTATGCCATGAACAGAACAAGTAAAGAAATAAATAAGATATCTGTGTGAACAGGAAATGGAGAGAGAAGCTGAAATAGGAATAGCCTGTGGCAAGATAGCAGAGTGTAGCTGTTTGGTTGGTGTGACCTTTGTTTTGAGCAAACGCAGTAAAAGAACACAAAAGGAAAGCTATTGACATACAACAGCTGATGGAGGATGAGCAAAGGAAGGGGAGATGCTTGATGGGCTCCATGGTGAAACAGCTGAATGGTAACAACAGAGATACATCTGTGAAGTGAGATGACACTGCACGTTGCTCCACCCTGTTGACTCTTTCCACTGGTCTCTCCCTTCAGATCTGAGAAGAGTGAAAACAGAACAAGGCTGCTGCATGCATCATGGCAACAGAAGACTCTGGAAGTAAGAGGAAGAATAAAGCTTGGACTCTGTTTTGCTTGCCTGTCTGTAATTATGGCAGAGAAGGACGAAGGACTTTTGTTTCGTTTCATCCACTGGTTCTGTTTGTGGGGCTGATTTTGTTGGCCAGCCTTCCTTTTGGAACGAGCATCAAACAGAGTGTCCCCAGAGTCAAACTCAGCTACAGAGGTAGGACGTTAAATATTGTTCATATGTCTGTAGATTTTACTGTCATTGCATATTTTTTAATGTCTTACCTAAATATGTGTTTCATCCATGTAAAAACAATGTAAAATTAATCTAAGTTAATTATCTCTGAATTGGCTTGTAATATAGTCCTTCCAACATGTATTTTAAACTCTACGAACAATTGTAAAAAAATTAAAAATAAAATAAAATAAATAAACCATATAGAGAGCATTGTTGCAAAGTATCACATTTAAGACTGACAACCTGTCATGAATCCACTTTTGTCACTTAAATGTGTGCTCACTTTTGTTGTAAATAATTTGGGGCTTAGGGTGTTACAGTTTAGATTTGTGTTGTAGTTCAACCAATTATTTACTAATAAGTTATCACTTTTATAAATATTGATTAAGTTATGTTCATGTAGCTATAAAAAGGACTTAAAAGGCTAGAAGGAAGACAGTTTCACATTCTGGAAGCTGCTACTAAGGTGACGGCTTGCCTGAAAGATGAACTGACATTTGAAATCTTCCTGTGAAAGCTTAGAAATGGTCGATTTGAGGTGGAAAGGCATAGCAAATATCTATCCCTGCTTGAGTTATTGTGAAGATGCTTATGACGAATGGATTCAGGTAATTGAGAAGGGGTGCTCTCACATCTGAGGATGTTAAAATATACATATTCTTGGAAAAATTCTACTTATATTTCACCTGGAGCCACAGTCATGGGGACACACTTCCAAGCACTCCAGAGTTCAAGATGTTAAACCTGAATGGCCTCATCTAGTGAAACATGTAACAGTTCATTATAGTTACAATGCCAAAAAAATATTTCTTTTTGAAACAAAATACCATTGCTACAGTTTTTTAAATCATGACGATGGTTCTGTTGTTTAAGAAACAGCCATTCAATCTGCTCTCTAATATAATCGCTCTCTGTCAACTCTGTTCATGCATTTAACCTTAAATTAGGTCAGTTTACTTTATGCCACTCAGGAAAAGCAAAAAAGGGATTGCACTCTTAAAACCCACTCTAAACTCCAATCTTTTCTTCAAAGTCCTCATCGGTCATTCAATTCGCGAGTTACAAAAAAGACCTACACAAATGAACTTCAGTCTTGCTCCATAAAACTGAATCCCCACTGTGACCTAGAAGTAAACTCACCCTGACTTCAACTTCAACTGAAGGCCCTATTTAAGTTAAGTCTTCCCAAGCCCCCAATGTGGCTGGGAAGAGACATACACATGTGTTTTTTAGGAGTCCAACATAAATACATTCAAGTAGCTGCAGGAATAATGACTACAATGGACAGTGTTTATTTAGTAGTAGGGGCAAGCATTTAAATTTGCTCTTTGTCTTATGTTATGTTTATGTTAGAGGTAGTTAATAAATTATTACATTTTAATTGATGCACTTTTATATTTTATCTTGTTTTTCCTCCTTAGCTTTGTGAATATGACTGACTTCCTGACTTCAGAGTTTATTCATGCATCTTACTATTAAGAGGCTTCTTGTAGCATGAGGAAACTTTGCAGTCAAATGCCCATGTTTGGCTTTCTTGGCCAGCATAACCGAGGCTTTAATAAATCCATCAAAAGCAAATCCTTACCTCAGCACACATAGCATGCACACGCCGTCACCATCTCATCAGTTCGTGCTGGTAAAATGCAACACCAACCAGCAGTGATCACTCATCATACATCACGTCACATCATCCCCCACCAGCCTCAATGAGCGAAGGGTGAAACGATCAAAGTGAAATCATCCCTGTTTGAGTGAGCATCTTCAAAACAAGAACCTTCAACTGCTTGAACTCTACCCAGAAAGTCCCATACAGGTTTCAGCCAGAGTCATAGTTAAGCTGTCTCTGTTAATGCAAAGGGAAATCATCTAAACACAATGTCAGTGGCTTTAGCTGTTTTATCTGCTGCATTAATGTTAAAATGGAATTTCCCCAAACTTTTAACTACCAACCCCCGCCAACAAAACAAGCAAACTGATATCTAATTTTTATCATAAATATTTGTCTTTATCGTCATCCACTGGGGTGGACAAGGTTTACGTCTCTGTATTGACAAGCCATAAAGTAGTGAATGCAAGCGATGCCACAAATTAGCTCATGAACCAGTTCTAATCAGTCTGCTGGAAGATGAAGCCCTGAGCCATGAGCCATTTGTAATAGATTGTTGGATGGCGATCGCTGCTTTGTTCAACTTAATGAGCAGAACAGGGAGGACATAGCTTTTATTTATAGCTTAACTATAATTAGATGTTTATCATCTGATTATTGGAAAAAGCGAGCCAAACATATGCCGACATCTTCATTGGAATTATTGTTGTCATTGTGACTACAGAGGAAGGGTTATGTTAATTACTGTCAGATATTTATCTATATGAGTTTAAAAGAATCAGTTGAAATAAATGGGAAAATCACAGTAATGGTAACCTGTCTTTGACCTTTGGCCAGTCAACGTTTTACGCATATCTATATCACAGTGTCACTAAATGCCAGTTGGGGAGCCCAACAAAAGTTTGTCAGGTTGCTGAAGACTAGGTGTGGAGTAGAACACTGATGAGCAACTGCCACACACACACTGTTTCAATAGACCTATGGTGCTGTGTGTTTACAGAACAGATTACTGCTAACCAGAGGCTAGAGGGTCTAATCTCTCTTTGAGGTTTAGACTACATGGGGCATGAGGTGTGTAGGAGAGAGAGATATGACTATGTGGGGGGTTTTGTCCCGGTGAGGCCTGTGTATATGAGGAAGGCATAAGGCAGCTTGGTGTGGAGGGTTCCCAGAAGTTCAAATATTGAAGGTTGCTAACCTCTCCAATCCTTCACACCAAGAGTGTAATCAGAATGTCAATCTTTTCAGAGTGACTCCCACAGGACGCCCCTGCTGTGAAGTGTTTACTCAAGGCATGTTGCTATATTGGCGCACTGAAAAGAACTTGGTGATGGAAAAGATTTCCTCAGATCAGGAAGATCAAAGACTCAGTGCAGAGACCAACATGTAGCTGTGCTCACCTCCCAGAAATTCCTCTGAAAAATGAGCTACAGACAATGAGAACACAAGATGAACTGTGGAAGCAAAATGCAGTTGAAGCAAAATACTGTTGAACACTAAACCATGCTAAATATTTGCTGTTTTAAGTTTGTTAGTATTTCCAAAATTATTTTCTGAATGCCAGAATATTAAGATACATCTTTAGATGCATATTAATAAAATATCTGTTTTAGAGATCTTTTATTACTTTCCATGTAATAAGACTATTAGGACTTCAAAACAAACTGACAAGCCAGGATGATGACTCTGACAACTTTTGAGAGGTTAATTCATAACATTTAGTTCAAACTTGGGTGAAAAGTGTGAAAAAATACCAACCTCAGAAGGAAATGTGGAAAGACTGTTTGATGATGCTGGCCAAAGCATTATCCACCGTAAAGCAAGTTATTTATTGAAATATATTGAGAAGAGAGCACTTTCCAAAATAGATGGCAACATGAAGAAATAATATCATGTGCTAATATTAAAGCCTTGCATGATGTAACGGTTGAGCAACATATATTCATCGTTCCCTTGTCAACTCTGCAGCCACAGCTCATGTCTATGATACCCACTCATCTTAAAATGACTCTTTCTGGACAATTAAAGCAAAATTCAGTAAAATACACAATCACCTGAAATATCTGCTTTTAAAAACTCAGATTTGAACTGTTAGGTACTTTGTCCTGAAAGGCAGTGGTAGAGACGTGCACTTATCACCACTGTCGATATGTCAGCTCTTCATCACCGAGTGTAGCTGGAGTGTTGAGTCAAGGTGGATTAAGTAAATCCAAGATGAATTCAGCACACTGTGTTTTTGTCCTAATCAGGCAACCTTGTACTCGTCTGCAAACAATAATGTTCCTCCACTGAAATGTGCACTGTAATTTTATCCAAGATGGTGCTTTTTTTTTTTACTTGTAAGCTACGTGTTTGCAAAGAATTTTAATCTCCCTGTTTGTCTCTCTCTTGTCTGATCAGAATTGCTTCAGGCTGGAAGTATCTATCTGTTTGCGGGCCCTGCCAATGGCCTGCACTCCCACTCTCTGCTGCTGGACGAGGAGAGAGGCAGTCTTTTGCTCGGAGCTAGGGATCACATCTACTTGCTTGACCCCGACAATGTGGGCAAAACCCCCAGGAAGGTAACAGCTATACGGAGGAGAGATATACAATACGTAGAAGGCGACAGAATGACTGGAATCTGAACTACAAATAAACAGATGTTCATTTCCTGCATCCAAGACATTGCTTAGGAAGACCTCAGAGTATTTACAGGCTCTTCAACCACTACTTGATGGAGCAGTAATTGTAGAAAATAAATGAAAGCATGATTCCTTCATGCATATTATCTGAACTATTCACTTTAGATCTATGCTTGGAGACACTTAAAACTCCCTGACCTCAGTTATTTGCTGTGAGTAGGAAAATGGAACATTCAGTCATTTAGTTTCATCCCATGACACTTAAACCTCTCCTACTATTAAGTGGGCTGACGTAAGGCACTTTTTTTTCCCACTCTAATTTGGCTGAAAGGCACTCAGGCATGTTTTGTTTTAGAGAAGCGCTCACCTTTCAGTCAGCAGCAGTCTGCATCTGTCTGTCTGCTGAGGTCAGGGTCGCCATGTTCGAGGGCACATGCGTGCACGCTCTCCGACAAATGCGTACATAAACATTTGCCGGGTACGCACACTCGCCATTTTGCGTCTACACAAACACATGCGTTCAGATGGGTGCCATATGTTAGAGATTGTGGATGTGAGCGTGTGTTTATGCAGCTGAGGTTGATCCATCAGTGAAAGGACTGTTTATTTGATCTTTATCAAGTTGTTCCAACTGATAGTAATGCTTTCAAAGTGTTGCCTTTCTGGTTGCCTCTTGGGCCATCGATGGTGATACAGACGAAGATATGAACCAAAAGTTTGAATCTCTGAGACTTGTGCGATTAGCCCAGACTGTGAATGTGATTCCTACCTGCACACATAGTGTTTCTGAGAGGAGACGCAACTGATATAGGATAAACAGAAAAGGAGCATAAATACTCATTCCATGCGTTCCTGCCTTATTGTTAATCTTTGGTGTGCTGGAAAAGTTTTACTATATTTTTTATGCTTGTGTAGAAGCAGTGACAAAACCAGGTGGGAGAATACTCTATACATGCTTTAACCCCTCAGTTAAGCCTTTACACATGCACCAGTTGTATTGTAACTCTGTAGTTTCTGTATGAATTCCTTTTCTATGAGCAGCACTGACGATAGCTCTCCTTGACAGGGCTACAGGAGGTAGCAAACAAAGCAGATAAGCTAGTTATAACACATGTATGAACAAAGAAAGACTATTGGAGAAGGGCTTTCTGTCCTACCAGAGCTTAAACCATTGATATAGGTCAGACCTTTTTTAGTTTGGTTTTTGAAGCACTGGGAGTACGAATAATGCAAGACTTAGCAAGAACACAACTTTTTAAAGGTAATTCGGAAAATGGCAAAATCTTTGAGTAGATTCTGGCTTTGACCTTTGCTTGTTCTCTCTACTGTCTTTCATGTTGGCTTTAGGTCTGTAAGCAAAAAAGAAACATATGTCTGGCTTTAACCTGTCTGGTCTCAGAGTTCAGCCTGCTCTTGTTTTAAGCCTTAAAAAGCCTCTAAAAGGGCTTCAAAAGGCTCTTGGTTGCACTAAAGCTGACATTAGGTTAAGAGGTCAAGAGATTTCTCAGTTCTGCATTTTAACAAGCCCTATAAAATCCTATATTGTGTTTGTTAAGTAGCCAATATAGATACACTAAAAAAAGGGAGAATCTGCATTCTCCCTGTAAAATATGTTCACTGTGTTTGTAGACTATACAAGATTATTGATGTCATTGCAGATTCATTATGATGTGTGCTTGCTTTATGTGGCTAAGATATGCAGAGTACAATGCGAATGACAACATGGAATCATTATGGGGCTTAAGTTTCATATTTTGACAACACCGTTGAGCCGGAAAAAAAACACTCACATACTTATCTGTCATTAGATCCACTGGCCTGCTCTGAGAGACAGAGTTGAAACATGCAAACTTGCTGGGAAAAGTACAAATGTGAGTATTTTCATTTAAAAAAAATCTTTCAATAGAATCTCCATTCCTTAGTCTGTCCACAAGCTGTATTGTAAATTTTACAGGGTTTTCATCATATTTATTGTCCTACTATACCTCATATTTCCTCTGTTTTTTCTGTCCCTGCTTTTTCCAGTTGGAATGTGCTAACTTTGTAAGAGTCCTCCACAATTACAACCGGACACATGTCTACGCCTGTGGGACAGGAGCCTTCCACCCCACCTGTGCTTTCATTGAAATGTCTGGGCAGAGAGAGGTAAAGTATAAATGAGTGAATATCAAATGAAAATTCCTTGGCTGTATTTCATGGGTAGTGTTAAATAGTCTTGGAATATTACTCTCCTTTGAACCTCAGGATGGTGTTTTCCAACTGTTGCCTAATACGGCAGATTCTGGCAGGTTGAAGTGTCCTTTCGATCCGTTGCAGCAGTTCACCTCAGTCCTTTCAGGTAAATAACATCCGTTTTTCAAACTTATACAATGAGTCATTTTTATTTATGCAGAGCCTTAAACTTTTATGCAAAAATTAGCATTCCTATGTTTATTTTCTAAACTGTCCTCCTATGAAGCTTCTGGGGTAGAAATAGACAAGTTGACATTTCAACAACAAATGTTTGGCAGCGCTTCTGCCATTTGTTGCATATGCTAACAGAAACCTATTCTGCTTTGCATTTTTGGATTTACATAAATTAGACACCAGACAAAAGAGAGCAGCTTTTAATGAAAATTCAAGTTTTTGTCATGTTACAGTCTAAAACTCAATTTATTTTATTGGCATTTTGTGACACATACAAGAACACAATTGGGAAATGGAAGGAGAGCACTACATACTTTTCAAAATATTTTAAAATATAAGTCGGAACATTTTGACATTCTGATGTCCTGAGTCCACACGTCATTGCAGTTGAAGCTGCAAGTCTTTTGGGGTTATGCCTATTCCAGTTTTTGCACGTCCGGAGACTAACATGTTTGCCCACTTTTATTTACAAAATCAGTCAATAAGATTGAATAAAGTGTCTGCCTAGACATTCTTCATTTGGTTTGGGTCTAGATTTTGTCTCGCACATTGTAAGACATGAGCATTCTTATTTCTAAGCCACTGCATTGTAGTGCTGACCATGTGTTTACTGTTGTTGTGCTGATTGAACATAAGCCTTTGCAACAGTCTCGCGTCACTTTTGGTCCCTAGCATAAAATATAACAAAATTGAAATTGGTGGTTGTAACGACGCAAGGTGAAGCAGTTCTAGGGATAGGATTTTTTCTCTAAATAAAAATAAATCAAATATCTCTTCAGATCAGTACCTGTATGTGGGCACATCATCAGACTTTCTGGGAAAAGACACTACGTTCACACGCTCCTTAGGTCCTCCGCCTGACCAGCACTACATACGCACAGACATCTCTGAAGACTACTGGATCAACGGTATGTACGCCCTCGCACATCTCCACATTAACATACAGAGTGCACTTAAAACTTGTTTGCTTTTTTGTAATACTTCCAGCCTCACCGCAGACACAAAGAGCCGCCTGTACCCTCAGGATGATTATTGGCATTCCACAGAAAAGGAAACAGTCTACTTATTCATTTCACTGGAACTTTTATATGAATGCCACAACTAAACGGGGGCCACACCTACAGGGGAATTTACAGTGTGCCACAAAGTTCAGAGTCTGAGTCAAATGCGCACACATAAAAGCATGCGCAGTCACTGAGCAGGGAGACCTCTCTGCATGCGTGTCTTCGGTTTTAAGTGTTTTACAACCACTGACAGACTGTCGTGTATCAACAGTTGTCTCCAGAGTCTAAATCTTTGCACATGGTCTCAACATTTCACAACCACATGGTCAGGGATGTTTGGACTAATTTTGTCTGTCTCAGCCTCGGTGTCTCTTGGTGTGTGTAAACAGCTTGTGCCGGTGGTGGGACAGACAGACAGCACCCCATCTCGTTGAGCGTCTCTCTTCCTGTGAGCCTGTGCAACATCTTCCCAGAGCTGCATGACTAAAATGACCTCCTGTCGAGCGTGTTAGAAGCAGTTTATTAAGCTGTTCTTGTTGGGGAAATTACCCTCTGGTGTTTGGCTTGGCTTAAAGACATGGAGCTAATGTTGATGTACTGTCACTGAAGTGGTCAAACTTTTTGTCCTGTCCCTCCTCTGAATCTGGATAGAGATGGGAACATGCTGTTTCCATTTATTGCACCTAGCACAGTGTCCGTTAGTTTTGTTCAAGCTGATCAGTGTTTACTTTCTGATATGAGTAAAACATGAAATACAGAAATAATTAGTTAAATACAAAATCATACTTTAGATAGAAACAACAAAAGAACAACACAAACGTCGTTTTCATTAGCCCTCTATTTCCCTTCAGTCATTGTGACAGTCACAACATTTAGTTTTTTGCACCACATTTACATTTATTGAAATTGGGTATCTGAAATTGAGGGCCTCTTTCTTTGGCCAAATGTATTATTAGGACACAATGAATAGAGCAAATAAATTTGGATTTATGATAAACCACCATATATTGCAATTCTGGTATTGTATGATTTGAAATTACTTTCCAATATTCTTTCAAGCCTTTGTCCATAGGATGTATACACAGCAACAATATTGGCAAACATTTCCATCACCAAATCTGCACAGATTAATTGTATTACATACACTCACTTTATAGAAATTGTAACCCTCCTGCTGTCTAAGAGCGACACTCAGGAGGAGCTAGCATAATTGACCAATTGGTTCCCACACCTAATGCATATTTATAGACGCTGAGGTTCTAGAGCTCATAGAGAATGGTCAGGATCTTATGTGATGGTAAAGAAAGAAAAGAGCCAGGAAACTGTGGATAGGTTGTTATTGAAATTCAGTTTCACCTACTTCACCTTCTCAGACATTGCTATACAGGAATGTATTTAAATGATACTGACTGAAATATTCTTCAAAAAAATCCAAATCTTCTTTCTGTTATTTTATTTAATTATTCACCAAAATACTAGGTGTTTCAATGGCTGATATAGAGCTCCGTGAGGCTTATGCTATGTCAAGTGAAACAGGAATTAACTGTTACCATGAGATGCGCTGTAGTTTAAAAGCCACATGACATTAGGTTTAATGGAGAAACCATTACCAGTCTCTTATGCTCTCTCTTCCTTCTTTCCTTTCCTCTGCGTCTGCAGAGGGCAGGTTTATTTCTGCTCATCCCATCGCTGACACTTACAATCCTGATGATGACAAGATATACTTTTTCTTCCGTGAGGTGTCGTGGGAGGGCAACGACAAGAGCATTCTCTCCCGAGTGGCTCGTGTGTGCAAGGTGAGATATTACTTGAGGAAAGTGTGGACAGGGGAAGTTTCTCAGAAGAAGCAGCACAGTGCCATGCAAAAGTGTGTGTGTGTGTGTGTATATATATATATCTTTTGAAGTTTTTTTTGTTGTAACACACATTTGTAACACACATTATTGATATATGTTGTTCTATAATTTTTTTTCGATAGACCAACAAAAGATGACATATTTTTAAAATGGACATACAATTATTCATGGCTTTCAAAAATGTTGGATGAATAGAAATACACAATTTACTTTTCAGATTTGCTTTCTTGCTCTTTTTTAGACAGACATTTGTGCTATAAAAAACTCTTATTTGCACAGGTGGGACCTGTGTTGCATTGGGCAATGCAATAGACCAATCAGATTATTGACAATATAAGTTACATAATGCAAGGAAAATTGTAAGATGTTATCTTTGATGATAATGTTAATAGTCAACCAAATTATATTGAACCTCACAGCAAAGCAAGTGTAAGCTTAGAATGGCACAGGACATATTTACAATTGGGGACCTTAGTAAAGCACTTGAATACCACAAATGGAATTCAGTGGTTTGTAATTAGCATTCAAAGATATATTGCTAAAACTCGAAGGAACAGTTTTCAGCATGTTTATATCTTGGCAGACATGTGTAAGGCAGGCAGAAAGGAGATAAAGGAGATTCTTTTGAGTTATGACCTTATTTGATTCTTTATTTCCCTACCATCTTATACCCTGGAGTACTTATTACGTCTTTGTTCTTACCTTTACATTCCTTATTGGTGGATGACTATTTTCTCCTATGCGAAAGGACATACTTAAGGGCCCTTAAGATTAATTCACTTTGATGACGGTCACCATGTGAAGCATCTTTCGTAAGTGCATGCATTTTTCGAAAGGGGACACTTACCCGCATTCTTGTTTTTGAATGTACCAAACTCTATCCGTTTTGTATAACTCATCCACTTACCTTTCCGTGCCCCACTTGAAAACTCCAAGCAAAGCTCGGTCAAACATTACAATTTGAGGAAAGTAATTCACATGCAAAGATGAAACATGAGTTGTTTTTTAGAAAATCCTTTCATTTCAGAACTTCCTTCAAACAAGCTCCACTTCTATTTTTTCCTCTTAGTTTTTTCTTAAATATGACAATTATATAAAGGGTCTCATTAGTGGTAACTATACAACAGTTCTAGGAAGGCCCAAATATAATGAATAAATAAATCGCTATAAATCTATACCAGAGGCAACAAAGCCCAGTCCTTAGAAAGCTACTATTGACTGTGCTATGACCTTTAGATGCATCCCTTCTCCAGCAGACCTGAATTAATTTCAGGCCTAACAGGCCTGTGCAGAGCTGCATGACATGTTAATGAAGGAAATCCGCCATTTTATTCCGCGGCGTTGGACATGGGCACCATTTATTTAGAGGTACTTAATACATCTTAGAAATTGAATATATTTGCAAATGAGTAAATAAATATGTCAGTGTATGTTATACATGAATACATAACTTAATTTGTCTCATAAAATGTGTATCCACTATGTGTAAAAGTCATAATAATTCCATGAACAGTTTTATTCTTCCTTCTTTGTCCTGCACCATAAAATTAACATTGCCTCCCTAATTAGAGCCTAACATTCGGCAGAGGATGTCAAACTTCAGGCCACCATTTTTAAAATGTATTTGATATTCCTGTTCTACAGCTCAGAATGAATTTACTTTGGTGCCAGCACTACCCACTGCAGTCAACAGGTAGAGCTAAAACTTTGATTGTCAGATTGTTCTGCCATTGATTTCCTGTCCAGGTTAACAAATCAGACATTACAATGTATCTGTTGAGCAAAAGTGTTTGACATTATTTATGTTATGATGCACTACTACACAGAAACCATGAAGAAATTAGTTAAATAAAGGGATACATATTTTGGAATTTACAACATATTAAATTATTTGTTCCTCAGTCTGAGGAACAAATAATAATAATAATAATAATAATAATAATAATAATAATAATAATAATAATAATAATAATAATAATAATAATAATAATTAATTTCTTTATTAATTATTTTTACAGATTTTAATTGTTAAACATTTAAGGCAATGCTATATAACCATTTAAAGAATCATTAGCGCTTCATATCATTATATCCAAATGTGAGACAATAAATTAAATTATACAATTAGGACTTTGTGAGTTATTAAATTATTAATCTGTTTATTAGATTATGACATTTTTAGGGATTTGCACATATTTAGGCATGTTGTTCAAAGAAATAGTGAACGTAGTCAAAGTCTGATGTTGTGTGCACCTCCACTATGAAGCTCACCTGGACTCTACAGCTCTATTTAAAGTTCCCTCATGGCATTATGGAACATCAGACCATCAGACCATGGTTATGTGACTACTTGCTGTTGTGCTTCAGAATGATGTCGGCGGGCTTCGGAGTCTAACCAATAAGTGGACCACGTTCCTCAAAGCCAGGCTTGTGTGTTCAATTCCAGGACCAGATGGTGTGGACACACACTTTGATGAGCTCCGTAAGTGACTATGTGATTCAAAAATGAGTCAGGACAATAAAATGACTTTTATCTTTTAACAGTGTTTTTCTGTGAGCATTTTATTTAATGAGTAATTGAATTAGCATATTCACAGTAGTAGATGTAGCCAATAATAGATTCCAGGTGAAAGGTGGATAGTGGTGTCATTTAAAATAAGCTTTGTGTTTCGCTTTTCTTTTTTTTTTTTGAAGAGGACATCTTTTTGCTTCCTACCAGAGATGAAAAAAACCCCATAGTGTATGCAGTCTTCTCTACTTCCAGGTAGGTCGCTGGTTTTGTATCTTGTTCACAAACTTCTTCTTTCACCCCTGGCTTACATTTTTCTGCATTTGACTATTTCTTTAAGTTCCATTTTCCGGGGCTCAGCGGTTTGTGTATATAACATGGCAGACATAAGGGCGGCGTTCAATGGACCATACGCCCACAAAGAGGGGCCTGACCATAGATGGGTGGAATATGAGGGGAGAATACCATATCCCCGTCCTGGAACGGTATGTTGTCCAACACATAGATGATTACAGAAAGAAAAATTGGGTCTTTCCTGACTATAGATGTTATTTGGACAAGTCGGGGAACAAAAACACCCTATAGCTTTCTTTTAAATTAGAAAATCATAAACATTACCTAATTTAAATGTTGAGGATTAAAGCGTGACACACTGAAGAAGCTGCAGGGTATGTTATCATCTGCTTACTCGGCGTCATTACAAATGACCTAACCTTGGCTTTCACGAGGTTATATGACATGTTAATCAAGTTCTCATTTAATTTGTTTAAGAATTCTAATCAAGGCAGTGAACAGGATGCGTGGGGGATGTGGTGCTTTATAAACCTCAGGTGCACAATTGAGTGAGGGCTCAGTATGAGCTATGGCAAACAATAAAGCAGGGAGTGGGGATGCACAGATGTTTCACATTAGATTGTGTCATGCATTTGTCGTTTTTACCACTAGATGGAGACGTACATAAGGAAATGTGACAGAAGGAGGTTGTTAATAGATTAAAATCTATCCAACAAAACATCTGTACTAATTAAAAAAAGGGAGAATTATTTTTCTTTTGTTTTTTTAGTGCCCCAGTAAGACGTATGATCCAAGAATCAAGACCACCAAAGATTTTCCAGATGAGGTGATCAGTTTTATTCGATTCCACCCACTGATGCACCACTCAGTTTACCCTCTGGCTGGTCGACCGGTCTTCACACGTGTCCGAGTGGATTACTCCCTGACTCACATTGTGGTGGACAGGGTTATGGCAGATGATGGGCAATATGAGGTCATGTTTCTGGGAACAGGTGAGACTTTTTTCCTTTTTTAAACACCAGAGGGCAATGGATCGCATAGACTCAGCAAATGCTCATGTGTATCAACAACTAACATTTTCAGCAGTTTAAGACTCTCTTTGTGTTCAACTACTAGTGATGTCTAGACAAAGACTGAATATACTGAATATAAAATCAACTATACACACAATATGCATGGCTTACATAAGAAAAAAAACTTTATTTCTGTCTCTGCTGCAGATGCTGGTTCTGTTCTGAAGGTGGTGAGCATCACCCAAGAGAAGTGGTCAACAGAGGAAGTGATTCTTGAGGAGCTCCAGGTCTTCAAGGTGAGATATACAACTTAAACTTCAACACACAAATATAAAAAAAGATTTGCTTTCAGACATATTGTAGTAATTTGGTGGTTGTCAATGGAGCAGCTGTCTCATAAAACCACAACATGGTTGCCCTGCCTTTCTAATTGCCTTGCCTTTCGTATATTCAAAAACATCACCTATCATTTTTCCTTAAACCAATGCAGCAGTGTTTTTGAGCTGCTTTCCCATCTTGTTTCTACAGGTTCCATCTCCCATCTTAACATTGGAGATTTCTTCTAAAAAGGTACATTACCCATGTTGCCTTACATCAGTGTGTCTACATAACATTTCTGTTCGCCCTTTCGATAATTCACACCTCACGCATTCCGTATGTCTCATGACGCATGCCTAATGTGTCACAAGACAAGCTTTTTTATTTGCCCTTTGCTTACAGATGCATTCAGGTTGACACTGCGTTAGACTGTCCTCCTTCTCCTGCAGCTCTTTCACTCTTCCATCTAATTGCATTGGGGTCAGAGGTGTCAGTAGACACTTCAGCCCCAATCACAACTGCTATTAATCCTGAACACTGTCTGGCCTGTTTGTGCCTGCCTGTTGTTGTTTCCAGACATGTCAGGCCGTATCCTTAGAGTTGCATTTCTTGGCATTTTGAAGCTAATAAGAAATTGTAGCATACAATTAATAATTAACAAACACCCCAATATCAGTTGTTGTTTTGTTTTGTAGTCGTGCTTAAGTTAAAAAAAGTTACTTTAGTGAGGCATTTTTTTGTAATCACCACAAAAATTCCTAGCTTTTGACAGACAATCTTTTGACATCTTACAAAATTAACTCATTACATGACAGAGGAAAAAAGCTGTGCTTTCCTCTGCATCAATTGTAAATTTCACTTTTGCGACAATTTTAACAGTTATCAATAACTTTCTGGCATAATTTTGGTGGAAATATTTAAGTTTTATGCCTTCGACCAGCACCCCATAGATAACAACCTATATGTGAATATTAAAGAAAAAACATAAAATAAAACGTTGTTGCACTTTGTATCATGTCTTTGTCCTTTACAAGAAAACGGTTCCACGACAACTTAAATGTCAGAAATATTAGAACATGAGTTAAAGTGAAAATTTCAAATTTCATTCTTTGTATCCTTTTCTGCAATATAAAGTATAAAACAAATTAGTGTTCACAGGTATGTAATTCTCATGATTAAAGAATGAAACAGTTATTACACTTTTCAGCTTCTGACACTAAATCACATTTCAAAAATTGTCATCATTCTCAGGGCAGCTCTCCTGTTTTTACAAAGTCCTCTGGTAAGGCAGGAAAATTTGCCCAATCATTGTTAATTTCAGGTATTAAGGGACTGATTCATCTAGCATCTCAAGGAACTTCTCATTTTCGAATCTAATGAACTGCTATGGGGACATCAGAGGCTTACGGGATTAAACCAGAGTTATGACTGCAAAACGGCCTAAAGAAAACGTGAAGACGGACATAAACAATGAATAAAATAATCTACATTTTCAATTCAAAAACCTTATTTGCTGATAAATTACTGAATAAAAAAACATCAGCTAGAGAACAAAAACATTTAATTGTGTTTGCTCTGTTATTTATGTTCGTCAACCATCAGACTGGTGCAAAGTGCTGTCATTTCCATTCAGCTTTTAAATGTTTCAGAAAAACCTGATTATTCACATAACTTCCTAAAAAAATATTTTGTCATTCTTCAATGGTGCAAATGTCAACATTACTCGAGCTATTTTTCATTTATATATAAAATGTCATTTCAATGTGGAAAGACAGCAGTTAAAATAAATGACTAAAAGGCCCAAATTAACATTGTGTTTATGCCAAAAATCACTGAATGTTAACATCTTACATGAACCTTACGTAGCTTTAAAAAAAGAAGAAAAAAAAATGTCTACAATAATGCTGTGTTTGATTTTAGCAACAACTATACGTGGGTTCCAGGGAAGGTCTCGCTCAAGTTTCCCTCAGCAGATGTCACCTGTATGGCCAGGCCTGTGCTGAATGCTGCCTGGCACGAGACCCCTATTGCGCGTGGGATGGACACACATGCTCCCGATATGCCCCGGCATCTAAGAGGTGGGACAGAGAGGAAATGAGATGCAGATGTGCAGTTCATGCATAGTTTTTTTTTTTTTTCCGGTACATGTTTGTGTTCTTGAAAGAATTGTTGTTTATCTTGGGATTTTCTTAAAATCACATGTTGTGCTTTATGTTCTTATTAGATCTTTTTGGTACGAGCAAATTGTTTTGTAGAGAGAAACCTTTTTTGATGTGTCCTCTAAAAATGCTTTGGTTAGAATTATTTTGTTTCCACAATTTATTCCGCACCCCGTCTCAGTGTCACCATTGTTAAACAAGCTGTGTATGTCGTTTTCACATGTTTTTGTTATTTGTCCTTTCATGCATGTGTCTAAACGCTACAGAAACAAGACCCAACATTTATGAGTCACACTGCCTTATTATTAGACCATGGGGATGCTGTTTTTGTTTTGGAATTAGTGGAGGCCCTGCTTTCTTGGTTTCCCCTGATCTTTGAAAGTAGATCTTAAGTGATTATGTGCTACAGATGTCCCAGGAGGAAGTGGCGGAAGAAACAATATAAACTAAAGGAGTCCAAGTGAGCAACATCAAAAAGAGGACAAGTAAACTCTGGTCTGGTGTGAAATTTCAGAATTATTTCCTGTGAAGCTGTTTGACAGAAAAAGAAATAGAATCAAACATATTGAACTTAAGGTAGAAGTAACATTTCAGGAACCTTATCCTGCGGCAGTTCTGTAAATGTCACAGTTTCCACTGCAGTTACCGCTAAAAAATGATCAGTATTAAAATGTTCCCCATAAAATGGCCCTGGTAGGAAAGACAGCTGTTATGTAATTTCTCCTAACCTCCAGTAGGGATATTTAAGGAAGGAAGGAGCATGTCCAATGGGAAAACAATGTCTTCCATGATATATTTTAGTCATCCAATTTAAAGAGCTCTATGGCTCATATTTTCTGTTAACTTCACCTGTAAATCACAAACTTGATGTGTTTTCTTTTTGTGTTGACATTGAAAGTACATTCTTAAGTCAAAGTAATGTTTGGATTTTAATCTGAATGCTTTATAGTATTTAAACAGTACAGACTAGTTCACCATCATATCCTTTATCCGAGGTTCATCTTTTCTGTTCCACAAATGCAGTCAAGCTGGAATTCTGCATTTATGGAATACATTTTACTTCATAACAGCACTGAAGTCGTTGTTGAATTGACTTTGATATTGCCAAAGAATCATCCATTATATCCCCCCCTCACATCACAGGCTTTTACGCTTGTAAGAGGGGACTTTTCCTATTTTTCTCGTTCACTTTACAACACTCCTCTGTTACAAGTACAGAGCAGGAGGACAAAGAGAAGCATCAAACTGTCAACAGATGTAATTTAAAGAAACCGCAGCAGCAGTCAAAACTGAAACAACAAAAAAACTTGGGCAGATTAAGTGTTAATTAGGTTTCTAGGTTTGAAGATTCAGAGTGACATAATTCAATCATGCCAAATCAGAATACAAGTAATTGAAATGCAGCTTCTTCAGTAAAGGAACATACACCTGCATATACCTTATAAAGGAAACACATTGAGTTGTGACTGTAAAACATTTGGTGTTTATTTTTTATTCTGGTTTGGCATCCTTGCCTGGGGTCTTACTGCATGGTCTTGTTCTCACCATGTGGATTCTATCCAGGTGCTCCGGCTTCCTCCCATAATCCAAAACATGACTGCTAGGCTAACTAGCAGCACTAGGCTAAGTGGTCTGTCCCAGGCTTCATTGTTCTGGATTACCATTCAATGACCGCATGACCGTACACAGAGAAGCAAAGGCATCTTAGAACTGTTTGTAAAGCAAAGATAATTTGTGCAAAATAAGCAAAAAGGGATGACAATGTAAATCTGTCAATTTACCTTTATCGACAATTGTGTCCATTTGTGTACATGACGTTTTTCTACTTTCACCCTTGTGGAATTGTAAGATCTACTAAGAAGGAGAATTAAATTTGCTGTAACATCAAGCCATAAACTACAAGAAGGGTACAAATCATTTTTGTACATGACTGCATAAAGCTTAATGATGTGCATTCATCGTCTTTGGCTTTGCTTTTCAGACGTTCCAGAAGACAGGACATTAAAAATGGAGATCCTGCCATTCAGTGCTGGGACACAGAAGACAGTATGTAGACTTTATTCTGCTTGGAGACATGCTATGTAACAATGTTTCCCACTATGTGCATTATTCACTTGCTACAATGCAGGTAGAATAATTAAAAAGATTCACAGTTGGATAATTACCTATTTTTGTTTTACATTTTCAGGTCACGGTGGCGGCAACGTGGAGGAGAAAGTTCTTTTTGGAGTTCAGAACAACTCCACCTTCCTTGAATGCATCCCAAAATCTCAACAGGCCCAAATCCGGTGGTACATGCAAAAATTGGAATCTGAGCGCAGGGAAGAGGTCAGTGCTCATAATAATCCACAGATTTTTGCACAAACCAGCCTAACACTCTGCCATGAATAGTATAATGTCTTCCCAACTTACTCCTCTTTCTCTAAGATTTCTGAAGATAGCCATTATTGCTTTCTTTGGATGTACCTCAGTTTTTTTTCTTTTTCTGGTGGATCAGAAAGCATGGACGTTATTGGGCCAAAGACAATTATTGCTTACAAAAGAATGTTAAAGTATCCAGAAACTTTATATTTGACTTCAGCCTCTCTGGCTCTGAAATCTGAGTGTTGAACATTTGGCTACAGTTTTCATCGCTCCCTGTGTAGCTGACGTTTATGGGTGTTTATGACTTTCCATAAATTTTTGCACCTTCCCTGTCCTTGAGTGGGGTAAGGAATGACTTACTTTAACCAGACGCACCCAAAGGGATAATGAAGCAGAAGGGAAATGTGCAAAACTGTATTATGAAAGCGAATTTTAATCAAACAATTTATTGCCACTACTTATTTTGTCAATGATCTGGATCTTGCAGATATGTGTGTATGTGTGTTGTGTGTTGCTGTATTACTAAGTATCTGCCCGATACCAAGTAAATACTGAACTAATATCACTGATATGAATTTCGATACTGATGCTTTTTTTCCTGAAATATTGTCATCAATGAATTATTTGGTGGTTTGACTTCAGTTAGTTATTCACAGTTGTAATAATTATATTGTAGGCAAATAGAAGCATTTTAACTATAAAATGCCACTAATAGAAATAAAATACTTTTTATTTTCCGGTTTCAGTTTTCCCGCTGCCTGATTATATGACTTTAATCAGGATATTATAATGACAACTCTGGTCACATATTATATTGTGAAAGCTGAGAGAGACAGAGAGGTGGACTGTTTGTGCAGACAGTGTCAGAATGAAGCTGTACCTATGAGGAAATTGAACAGGCTGAATTTAAAAGACAACATACCTTTGTAATGTTTGAGCACAAACTGCACAAACATTACAAAGGTATGACATCCTGGTAAGACGTCACATTTTAATTCCTGCGTATGTGCTGACATGAACTACTTGAGGAAATTCAAGTAACTTGCTGAATATATAGAAGAGAAGCTGCAAATAAAAGTATTAACCTCATACCACTACTCACCTTAGTACCCATATCAATATATAGGTTGATATGCCCAGCCCTTCTGGCAGATAAGAAATTAATCCTCTGGATTAGTTTTATTGAGACCAACGAGGCACAACTAAAACATTTCCCTCTGTAAAAACATGTTCTTCAAATTAACAACAAGAAAGATGCACTGTTTAGAAAGAAATAGTGTAGCATATTTTCTAAGAAATCGAAATAACTGATATTTTTAGTAGAAACTAGTTGAGGTGGAATATTATAAAAACTCCAAAGAGGAAAAAGGCTCATACTTAAAAGATCTATTATTTTTAAGTAGAATTGGTATACTGCTCATTTCAGATCTTGCTACAGCATTTCTATGGGATTGAGATCCGGACGTTGACTGGGCCAATCTAGAGTGCGAATCTTTTGTCTCTTAAGCCATTCCTTGGTACTTTTGCTGGAATAATTTGGATCATTGTCTTATTGCATAATCCGTTTCCGTCCCAGCTTCAACTCCCTGACTGATGGCAGGAGATTTTGGTCAAGAATTTTTTGATAGTCCTGGGAATTGATGATTCCCTGGATCATATGGAGTCGTCCAGTTCCGGAGGCAGAAAAGCAGGTTCAGATTTTCACATTTCCACCACCATGCTTCACTGTAGGGAGGAGGTACTTTTCTGCAAATGCAGTGTTGACTTTTCTCCAAATATGGCACTTTTGATTTAGCCTAAATAATTAAATTTTCGACTGATCCATCCAGATAATGGATTTCCAGAAAGCCTCTAGTTTCTCCAAGTGCTCTCTGGCAAAGTTTAAACGGGCAACTTTGTTCTTTCTTGAGAGCAGAGGCTTCTTTCTAGAAGCTTATTTTAAGAACTACAGACAAGGATAACCTAAAATTGTCAGAAACTACTTTGCATGCAAAGTATTCCAACATGTGAGTTGTCTTTGGCTTCAAATGGGAATCCAACAGCTGTTTTCCAACTGTGTTCTCTTGGTCATAAAAATTTAAGACAAGCAGAGGTGCAAAGAAAAACATGAGGTGGAAAAGATGATTTAATGTGTAGAAATAGACTCATTAGCTATAATTTTCTTCACTGAAACAACAAAGATATGTTTATTCAGCCCTTCTTTCTCCCGTCCAAACATTTAAAGTCTTGTTTCTCCCATTGTTAATGGCCCTCCTGCTGGCTAACTTACACACTCCCCATCTCTGACTCCAATTTTCTTTTCTTCTAATTCACCCTCTCAGCTGTCTGCTTGTGGCTTTATGTCTCGGGAGAGAATCTAAGTCCAGACAGGTGCAAAGGACTCCTGCCTTACAGACTCTGACTAAGGAAAACACCTTGTTCTTTTGTCTTTGGTGTGTTTGTCTGTCTCTGTATTTATCTTTGCAACCCCACAGCGGAAACCATAACAAAACACTCACAATGCACAGCCATGTATTTTAGGGTAGTTAACACAATGGGGTGTTTACCATGTTTTTGTCTAGGAATGCAGTGATAGTTGACCTGTTGCACCAAAGAAATGGTGCATATTCAAAGTCTTCCTGTGAAGGTCCTCTAGGTTATAGAAAGAAGTAAATATTAAATGAAACACATAATATTAATTCAGAGAATGGGTTAGTTTTATTTACCATAATGTGCAAATGAAATATTTAATGCAACAATTAATGTTTTAAGAATAAAATACTAAAACCTAAGATCTCCTTCAGACTAAAATTACAGCAACCATTGAACATATGTTTATTTATCTGACTAAAACAAACAATTACATTTCAACAGAAACCACTCACATGTTAGAAATTTTAAAAATGACTTACGTTTAGTAAAAAAGGATTTTTAACAGAACATTTTGTGGCTATGCCTCAACCTTTTTAGGAAGAAAATCTTGACTTAACAGAGTGTAGCTGCCACGTCAACAACACAGCATGTGGCTCATCTACAAAGTGAGTCACAAAAGTTTACTGCTAAACAAGCTGGCTGTTCACAAAGGACTTTGTCAAAGAACTTAATGGGAAATTGAGAGAAAGGAAAATGTTAAATTCACAGACAATTACATTCTTGAATAGATGTAATTGTGAAACCGTAGCTTTGGTATAAGAGACGCTGAAATAAGAAGCAGACGTCAGATTTCCGACAGTTTGGCTCAAAGTCCAACATCTGAATCATTACCATCAGGCGCACCACTGTCCTATTCAGAGGCTGTAACCATAACAGTAGCACCTTTGTTGTGTTTATAAAATTCTTATCTACAGTATTTAAGTTTAGTATTTTTCTCCTTCTCTGTTTTTGCTATATTCTGACCAATTTCCACTTTCAGCCTTACATTTCTATCCCATCCTAATCACCTCATACTTTCTATCATGATGCGGCTCAGTTTGTAGACTTGGTTTTCTCGTATCTTTCATGGTGTCTAGACAGCTTCTCTCTGTGTTTTGATGGAGACATCCTCAGCCAGCTGCAGCCTGCACCTGCAATGTCCTCATGTGCTCCCTTGTTTTTATCCCACCACTAAGGTTATTAAAGATATTAACTGAAGAAATGTAGCTGTCATACTCACAACATCCTTACAAGTTTGTATGTTCAACTCCTGGAGTCTGAAATATTTTACCATTAAGAAATAACTAGTGAGAAAGGCATGGATGATGATGAAATGCACGCTGTGTTCATTAAATCAAGGCTTGCCCTCTTTTGCAACATGTGAATTTAATTTGATACTTAAGGTGTCAGGGTAACTAAAAGCAAATACAAATGTGCATCTGGGTGTGCCTTCAATGCAGAATAGTTACTTTGATGTGCTGCATTGCCATTATTTTTGGAGTGGCTAAATCACACACCATGGTACAAATATATGCAAATAAAACAGACCATCTGGGTGAGTTTAAATGTCTGGTGCCGTTTCTTAGTCACAATTGCATTTATTCGGACTGTGGAGAAGCTTAAAAGACCCAAAATGAGCATATAAACTCTGATTGGATTGTTTTAAATTGAGAAAGACTTTTATATGTTTGGAAAAAACTCACGTTTTGCCAAGTCACTGCAGTGTATTAGAACACGGCAATGTGATGGAGTAGGTAATATAACACATGTCAAATATTTTTTACAGCCCGTCAATGGCTATAAATATATTGTGATTTATGTAACACACCAACACAGATCAGTGCATAAAAATTTAGTAAATGAAAGGAAAAATATAACTTTGACATTCAGTGTTTTCTTTGTTGATGTGAATCATGTTTTTTCAGCGGGAACAGAAAACTGTATAAATGTCTAATGGGTGTGAATAACTTTGTAGTAAACTGTAGACACTAACATTCACAAGGAAAAACAAATCTGTCACACACATAAAATCCATGTTACTTATAACTTCAAATAGTCACAGGAGGACTATGGATGTTTACTTTTGAAGAAGTCAGACATGCACAAACAGTAACACAGTGCACACACACACACACACACACACACACACACACACACACACACACACACACACACACACACACACACACACACACACGCACTGGTTTCTCATGGTCCTTCATGGTCATCTTAACACTGCTGCAATACTTCAGGTGGAAACAGAAGCAATGACACGTGATTAATCTGGAGGGTAAAGAATGGCAGAATCCGAAAGACTGACCTGCTGTAGATGTCTAGGTTTCTATTCTGAGCTCTTGGACGAGTCATCAATGGACTCATCCAATTTGGTTGGATCGAATTTGGTAGGCTTGGAGTAATTCTGGAAAACTTCCCATGTTTTTCCACGTTTTCTTCATTTGACAATAATGACTTTCACAGTGGCTCATTTCAGTCCCAAAGTCTTTAGGCCCTTCTCATTCTGATATGAGCCATAAGGAGATTTTTTCTTCTTATTCTTGAATTTCTTCAAATCAGTGCATATTGCATTATGTTTGAGATCTTTTACCATTGTTCATTATTGTTACCTGACAGATTGTATTTAAGCAATAATTTGATTTCATGTTGTCATTGTCCATAATAAATGTAGTTGGAAACTCATAAGTGTATTACAAAAGAAAAATTACAGAAATAGATTTATTTTTTCTTTTAGATTACATATACTTTCAAACTTAATACCATATTGAGTGGAGTAATTTTTTTTTATAGCAGTAGGATTCTTGAGTTTTCTTTATTTGAAAATATGTTATCTTTTCATCTCAGTCTCTCTGATGAGTCTCTGTCATGTCTGTTTTTGCCTTCCAGGTCAGGCTGGACGATCGCGTTGTCCACACAGACCGAGGACTTCTAATTCGCTCCCTCCATGCCTCTGATGTCGGCATATACTTCTGCGTGGCTCAGGAACACACACACTTCACACACACTCTCCTTCGTCTCACGCTGCAGCTTCTCACACACGGACAACTTGACAAAACACCCAAGCTCAGCGAAGATGTCGTAGAGCTGCACCATAATGCAGAGGCCCGTCAACGTTACAAGGACTATTTGAGAGTAATGAGCTCTCCCTTCCACTCCTTGGAAGAGTACTGCGATTCACTTTGGCTGGATAAGAGGGCATCCAGGATGAGAGGGAAAAGTTTAGGACATGGCAAATGGAAACACATACAGGACATGAAGAAGAATAGAAACAGGAGACACCACAGGGACAGAGAGGAAGACAAAGAGAGAAAGAGCAGAGGGAGGGTAATTAGAGCAGTGTGAAGGCGAAGAAGAGGGACAAGACATTCATATTTTCATAAACAAACTTCTACTGTACATTTAAGTAGGGGTCAAGGGTGAAACTAGTGGGACATAGAAATGTAAAGTTGCTGCCCCAAACGAGGTTCTGACAAAGTTCGGCCAATTTGATATCTGACTAATTATCCAAATGTTTCTAAACCTTTACACTTTTTTTTTCTTTTTTCATCAGAATGTTTATAGCTTGGAAAGTGAAAACAATACCGATTGCACACATGGGTAAATACACACAATTATTTTATAGTGACAAAGCAGTTTTTGCAACTTTATCGTCTATAAGCTTTAAAGCCATATTTCTTTCTCCAGCTGAATTCCATCAATACAACACTGCTTAATAAAAAAATGTTAAAGGTAAAATAAAAATACTTAAGGAAAATTTGACGACATTGCATAAATGTTAAATGAGTGTAAATATTTATGTAACATGTACAGTAAGTGTAGCATTCTTCTTTTTCTGCAATAGCGTTTTGTGTGTCTAAAAATATATATATCATGTTGTATTTCCTCCCTCCTGTTTGATGTAGACTTGATAGATTTTGTTCATTTGCTACTGTTTCTAAAAGATATTTAAATAAAATTACCTCACATTCGTGATCAGTTTTATTTCATTTTTCCCATTCTAGGCAGATTTGGCATCAAACAGTCATTGCTGCACTGAAAGCATACAAAAAAAAATGGGTTAGGGTTAGTTCAGCTGAGCCTCTCCTGATTTAGCAACTCAATTCCCCCTGCGCTGTGCAGATGCCACAATGATTCAGGACCAGCTGGTCTGTTGTTCGATGTGAGTGTGGGTAATAGGAAGTGGGCATTTTCAGGAACATAAAAAAACAATACATTTCTCTAAAACGTTTTTAGGAAAAAAAAGTTTAGAAAGCTTGAAAAGTGAATTAAGTAGCAAGTGTTATATAACCAAAAGCACCTGACCTGATTTCCATTTTATAATTACATAAGATTCAAATCGATACAGCATTTGTGCATTACATACTCCACACAGTAACATGTTTTCTTCTATACAATGCATTGCTATGACAACAGAATACATCCAGATTAAACGGGGTTGTTGATTAAATGAATGTTTAATAATCGTTGATGTAAAAGCTGAATATTTTTGCACTTGTCTACTTTGTTTATTCACAGTGAAATTTCATGCTTGCTATAACAGACATAATAAATATTTTAGAAACTTCCTCCTTGTTTATAGTTTATTTATCAGTCAGCTACAGAGAGCAAACTGCTTTCTCCTCTCCAAAAAGGAAACTAAGGGACACCAGAGTAGCACAATAACACGCAGTGAAAAAGCTCAGAGCAAGTCCAACATGTTCGTTTCACATTTCTAGCTTAATGTAATAGAATGTAATGTAATTAGGTCGATATGTTTTTAAAAAATCAGGGAGAATTAATCCCACTGTTAAGTAAAATAACTGCATGCTAGACACATCTATATGCAGATCTGCTTAGGCTCTTTTATTAGGACTTTTTTAACATTGGTACCTTTCTATCCTGGATAGAAAGGTTTGCTCAATAAATCTGATGGTTCTTCTTAATACGTTCCCTGTGTGTGGTTAACCCGGAGGTTAAGAGGACCTTTACATTTGAATGGAGAAAAGTCTTTAGGAGATGATTTAGTGGTATGATATGTGGCTAGACAGGATTTCTAGAAGGAAGTGGTGAATTTGATGTGATTGGAGTAATGAGAGTCTTTTGGGAATCTCTGCAGAAGAGCTATGAAATAATGGCAAACACAAAGGCCAGTAAGCACAGTAGCATTAAAAAGCATTGATTTACTTGTGTGCACTGATCCATATGGTCAACTTCACATTCACATGTAGATCCTATAAATGGTCATCAATTTTCTCTCTGTGAAATCTTAATGTAAAATCTTAATCTTATTTTCGGATTAGATTTTGTCTGACATTGTTTTGTTAGAAACATGGGTTATTTGCCTTGATTTGGGTTTTCTCCCACTGATGTGAATTAAAATGGGTCCGTCAGCAAAGTTTTGAACAATGACGTCAATTTTCTGCACTGCTTTAGAATTGAAGTTTGCTGTAGTATATTAGCAATTGTCAGGATCTGTGTTTTTCTGTGTTTATTTTTGAGTTTTCTGTGTAGTCCTGTTTCCTGTGAGTCCTGTCTCTGCGTCTTCCCCGTTAATTGTTTCCCAGGTGTGTCTCGTTCTCTTGATTACCTCTTGTGTATTTAGTCTCCCCTGTTGTCTCTGCTCCTTGTCGGGTCCTCGTCAAACGTACGTCAAAGTGTCGTGTTTGCTCCCCAGTTGAACTGTAAAGTCCTGGTCTGCTAAGCTCTTCGTGTCAGTCCTTGGTTAGGTCTGTTGTTACCGGTGCTGAGCCTCTGTGTTCCCCGCTCTGCTGTGCTGCCTGCTTGTTTGGACTGTGGGCTACAATAAATTCACCATTCTTTTCATCATCATACCTGGGTCTCAGCGTCTCTCCCCACCACCTACAACCACCCCTCGTGACAGCAATGGCAGTGACTGAAGTGAACAAAGCCATTCACATATTGAATTAACACTAAAAACCCTTTTTTCCAGCTTGGCACTTCTCTCTTCTCAGTTGTGGATGGTTGTTGTCAATGTTGTTTATGGGTAAAAAATAAAAAAATAAAACCTGAACACAGTCCATGACTCCAGGAAGTAATCCTTTCTCAATAACTGAAAGTCTAGACCCTAGGAAATGGTAGGGCAAACACAAAACTCCTGCAAAAATTAATTGAAAATAAATGTGAGGTGGGAGTTTAAGGAATGTCCTAAAAATTAATGTAAAAGGTCAAAAAATTGGGAAAAAAGTGCAAAGCTAAAGGGATTCCAGGAACTAAGAGAGTTAAAATGTAAGACTTCTTGTGCTAAGACCTTCACTACTCAGAGTGAGTGCTCCATCGCTTATTGTTGCTGAGGAAATACCTCTTCAAAATATTACGGGGAACAAAGGATTTCTCAAATGTGAGAAAGACACAAGGCAGCACACCAGGTAAAACATAATATAAAACTCAACAATGTTGATTTTACATAATACTGCCGCTTTCGGGCATATTAGTCTTGTGATGGTCAGAGGGAGAATAAAAAATTATTGGCCCGTTCCTCTTTAAACTGCCGGTTTCATTGTCCCCCTGGCTTTTACTGGCAAACTAGGAGCACGACATGCTTACCCAAACTTAACAGATTGCCAACTTCGTTTTTTCTAAAATCCCTTTTAGCTGATTCCTTGAACCACGACCCAGTAACTTCCTATCAACAGATTGTTATCTCTTCTTTAGCACATTCGAGCCAAACCAAAGTCACAGAGTGGTTGTTGTTAATGTTGAAAATCCGGAACAGAACAATATCTGAATCAGGATCTGGACTGGCCACAAATTGCAGACAGCAGTTCAGAAATAGACGACTCGCGGGCCGGATGTGGACCATGAGCTGCTATGTTAGGGCCACTGACCTCGAATGTGTGACTGTTTGAGGGTCACATGTTCTTATACAAAGACTTGTACTGACAAGCACTTCAAGCAAGGCTGTGTGACTATAAAACATCAGGGTCCTATTAAAATTAATATGTCAAAAATTCAATACCCAATTATCATGGGAGGTTGTGTTTGCTAAATCACCAAGACTAGAAAGGGCATTTCAGAGGGTCTTTGTGAAAACTGTGTGTGTTGTTGCGAGTTAATATTTTCATCTGGTATGTTCAAGTACATTACATTAGCGTGAATTATTTCAGGCGTTTATCTTCTATTACTGTTTAGTGTTGGCTTCTCAATGCCTAAATTAAGACGTCTAAAGCCATGACAGCCAAATCAGAGCCAAAGGGGGAAGAAAATGTGTGGAATTGAGATGTTAGACGATAGAGCCATTTCTCTGTTTTCATTAAAGGGTCTTCTGCAGCTGTGCAGGTGTGTGCTGTTCAGGCGTTGACAGCCAACTTCTGGGCCAATGCATAGGCAACCAAGTTTTGCAGAGGTCTGTTGAGCTGGGGAGTATTAATGGCTGCCTGAGGGGTTTTTAGAAAATGAGGTATGTGTGCATGAGCTGGAAACAGTTGTTCCTTCAGTGTAATAACTACCTGCACTCCCTTCTGCCTAATTTACGGACATAGGTAATCTCTCATCACTGCAAGATCTGTGGCAGGACGGGCAGGATATAGTGAATAACATGCACCATGTACTAGCTGTTACGTACTGCATGTGGAAAAGCAGCTTTCAAAAGACATGAATTCAGGAAATACCTCCCTGACCTAGTGCTCTCTTGTGTATTAAGCTGTAGGTCTGTATTGTTGGACTCAAGGCTTTTAGTTAGGAACCCTATCATCTCCAACTGGGCCAAAGATCACAAAAACATCAAAAGACTGCTATGCATTTCAGATAAAAGTTGTGATATGTTGTATTCAGGCTACTCACTCATATCCCATCATATGTGAAAACACTTAAATAGCTTTTTTGTTCTTGTGAGTGTCTTGAGCTCATTAATGTCCAAATACATGGCCAATTTTAAACTTTGTGACAGTTTAATGTTGCGGGACTACCTTCAATTTAATTGCTCTCTGAAAAATATCTTATTTCGTCCAAGGTGGAAATGTCAGTCATACAAATCTTGGGAGACGTCCTTAGATTTAACGCAACAGCCTTGTCATATATTACTTATTTTGCCGGATGACAGCTACAGAATGTTGAAACATGTGCCTTGATATGTTACTCATAAATTATTGAAGGAAAGAGAAAAACAGTGTTGTTGCGTCTAAAGTATTTGGCAGTCTTTTATTTGCTTTTTTTTCATGCTTAACACAAAACCCTTCCTGCAAAGAACAGAAATGAAGTTGACGGGATATCACTTAGGATTCCCTTGTCAGAATTTTTGTCTCTGAGTCTAAAAAAGTAATTAAAAAAATTCCATGGATTATTGATTTTAAAAAAAGAAAGCCCAAGAACTTTGACTAACAGTACAAAACCCACAGATAAAAGGCATGTCTGGAAAAACAGTCTGTTTTCTCATACAGAAGGATTTTGATTACAAATAATTAAAATGATTAGTGACGCAGTTGGTAGCGCTGTTGCTTTGTAGCAGAAGGTCCTGGGTTCGATTCTTAGCCCAGGGTCTTTCTGCATGAAGTTTGCATGTTCTCCCTGTGCATGGTTCTCACAAGGTAATTAATCCCACAGTCTAAAAACATGAATGTCAGGTTAATCGGTCTCTCTAAATTTCCCCTAGGTGTGTGTGCCTCTGTGCTGTCCTGTGACAGACTAGTGACCTGTCCAGGGTGTAACCCACCTCTTGCCTGGAATGTTAGCTGGAGATAGGCAAAAGCACCCCTCCTGACCCCACTAAGAAACAAGTGTATATAGAAAATGCATGAATAAAATTATTCCTGTTTTCCTTTACAGAAAATAGAACTGTGACTGAGATGATTATAAGTTAATTGATCCCTTAATTTGTTGGATCAGATATGCTAATGATTAATTTTAAATGAAAAAAGTTTTGGTTAAAGGTGTTGTGGTTTTTGAGAGAGAATATAAACTGTACAATGTTTGATAGAATGAGGTGTGACAGCTGCTGTGAAAGAGTGGTGAAATAAAAGCCCACGACATGAGGAATTGGCCTTATAGGTTTTCATGAAATAAAGGGAGATATAGGGAAATAAAGGGTGGAAGCGCATGCCTATTGCCTTTATTTATACCTATACTTTGTGAAAATGGTTCAACACCTAATGAGGTTGTGGTTCGGATTGGCCATCCCTCATCAGCTTTCGAATAGCTCCTGATCAGTTTTAAACTCTGCAGGTTTAGGAATCTCAGTACTCTTTGGATAGAGAGCTGGTGAAGTGTTAACCTCTCAAGGAGGTTTTAATTGGAGAGGGGCTTAGTCCTTCAGACAATGAAACTCCTTATCATCACAGGGGAAACCAAGGAACTAGTGGATTTCTGCCTGCACATCTGGGTTCACAGCTTCTTTTTTCTCCAAGTTGGAGTCGCTAAAGAAGCTATTACTGCCATTAACTTTTGACTTTTCTTCAACATAGAAAGTATTCCTGGATTGCTGATGGTATTTTTTGTGTGTATGCTGATTTGTCAAATTTCCAGCCTGTTCTAGCTCAGACTGAGCCTGGTTCAGTTGGAAGTTTGTTCTTTTCACTGTTCCTTGAAGATGCATTATCACTACAAAGGAGGACCACGGAGTCAATGCCCCAATGCAAGTGACTGTCCATTGTTGCTACATGTTCTTCCAGAAGTGAATACTGCAAGTCAGTGATTCAATGCGATATGCTGGGTTTCCTTCCTTCGGTAAATAATGTTTTGACAAGTTTAAAAAATAAGCTGAACGTGATGATTGTTTGAAAACAAAGATCAATTTGGAATGCACGTATCTGACTCAAAATGTGATTTTATGCTGGACTGAATTACATCATATATTGTGAATTGGTGCTTTATATATTAACTTAATTGAATGGACAGTATTAAGAATGGTGTTAAATACTGAGTTTGGTATCTCAGTATTATCACAACCCCATTCATTTAGTCTTTTTTTATGAACATATTTTAAAATTGTAACAACTTTATAGTTTAATGTAAAGTTTAATGTAAAGAATAGAGTCTAAAGTGAACTTTCTCTCTTTACGATTTTTTTACAACACTTTAATGCAACATATTATTTGATTTGATCAGAAAATATTAATTAAATGTGGCAAGGTGCAGGTCACAGATGGCCCACTGTAACCATAGCTCTTATTGTGTAAATGTAACCAGAAACAGCTCTATAGAAGTGAAAACAAGTCTTTGGTAAAAGGGAACAATATCTAAACCCATCTTGTTCCCCCACCAAATACTTTTTATGCAAGAGGTGTTAAAAAATGCAGTATTGTGTTCAATCATAACAAAAAAGTGTTGCCTCTGAAAATATTCTGCCTCTCCAGTAAGATGCACTTTAAACAGGACTGGGAAAGGAGCTGAACTCACATGTTTCACTTCCAAGAAGTAGATTTGATGCAGCGCTACAGCCATGAAAGGAGGCCTAGCATTACTCAAGAATATGTTTAGTGGTAGTCTGATTACAACCAGCTTTGCTCAAATGAACTATAAAAACTTTAAATATTTTTCTGGTGCCTTTTGGTTTTTCCTGTTGCAATACTCAAAGTGGTGTTTTCTATAGCATATACTGTGTGTCATAATCTGAAAAGAGCAGAATCATAACCATTGCTTTCTTCCGAAATTATGTAACAGTCAGTCTGACATTGTTGAAATTCAAGAAGTAAATGGTGGCAGTAGAGGATAGAGAAAACTGTTATTTTTTGGACTGTTATTTACATAATAAACAATAACCTATGTGGCTATCCTGTGTCTGCCCTTTATTGTAGAAACCCCAAACCACATCTAGTGCCATGAAAGTTAATGAGCTGAGTAAATATGGATATTTTCCAGAACCTTGTGGTCCAGAAAGGAATTTCAGATATTTTCCTAGCAGGGGTGTAAAGAAAGTACTCAAATTTCAAACAGGATTTTTCACATGTACACACATTTTTCCTATTTTCTTTTTTACACATATCAATAATTTACAGCTTCCAGGTAGTCTGGTGGAGTAGAGAAGATCTGTCAAACTATATGTTGTCTATGTTTATTTAATTCTTGTTGGTTTTGAGTGACAAACATGAATACATACTTAATTTGTTCCTTAGCTCTAACATAGTCAGGCCAATTTCAGTACTGGCAGTGAATATAGTGGTAAAAACACAGAAAAGAGGTGATTTTTAAGAGCCTGTTGTTTTATGAAATACAGTTCAAGGGATTGTGTTAGATTAGGATTTGTATTAGTGATTAAAAATCTCAAAACCTCTCATTGGCTCTAAGTAATCAGTTCCTAAACTCAATATTTGTACATATGCAAAAATCAATTTGTGAGATCCTGAAAGATTTTATATTGCTTTCCCAAAAATATATACTATAAGTTCAAGGTCAGAAAAGGTTGAAGAAGATTGTGTCGACACTATGTAGAACTCTTAGTCCTCAAAATCTGTACATATCTGGATTGTTCATCTGTAATCTCTGCTTGTCATACAATTTTGGTTACCAAATAATTTTTGGGCACTGTGTTGTGTTTTTTGTTTCACAATGAGGCAACATCTGAACTTAGGCAGATTACTTGGACAACGGCTCTGTTTTATATTGAAGCCATGGTCTTTTGTGCAATAAATCATTAGAATATTTTCTGAACTAAATCTTTCCACAAAAATGTATTGATTTAACCAAAAGCACTCATTTATTTTGCTGGAGGCAAGCATCTAATGGACCAAGTTTAAAAGCTGGAGGAATCACATGAATTGATATAAAAATTGGGGTTTAATTTTAACCCAAAACTTACATTTATAAAACGACTTAGAAGCTACTTTGATTAAAGAAAATTACACTCCCCCCTCTCTTCAGCAAGAGCTGGTGGTGCAGTCCAATTATCTTCTCCAAATAATTAGGTACTCAAAGCCCTGACCAGAACTTTGGTCTAGGAAAACTCCTAAGGGTCAAACAGGGTAAGAAACCAGTAAAACAAATAAAACAAGAATTATTATTAATAACCAGGACAAAGATAAAAAATGAGTTGATAAAAATATATAAGTGACATAAATGTGAACCATTTTTCCATCTTTGAATTTTATGATGTACAAAAAGCAAAGTCCTGAAATATGTGCCAAAGTTAGACAGCTTGGCCTTGGCCTCGGCCTCAGAGGACGTAGTCTTGACATTCACAGGCTGAATGTAGCAAACTACCGGATAGTAGCCACAGCTGCCCTGGGGCACACAGACAAAGGCACTGCTGCCAGGCACCGGCACCTCCAGGTACTCTGACCACCAACAGTAGACAAGGTGGGTGAAGTGTCTTGCTCAAGGACACAGAAACAGAGGCAGACATTGTCCATTTTAGCCACTCCCAAAGCTGAAGTGACAAAAGGCTGGACTGCCGCTCAGCTGTGGATATTATGGATTTATTTGTTTATTTTAGCATTGTAGACCCTATTTTATGAATCATTAAACCATATTAACAACAATAATAATATTCATCATCATCATTGTTGTTATTATTTTATGTTGAATGACCTGTACATATAGTAAATGCAAACTTGTGAGGAACATGTGAGATGGGTCTCTCACCAACTTACTGAATGCTGATGAAAGATTCTTCTTGTTGATCCTCATTTGAAACTGTAGCTGGGGAAAGTTATGAAGAGTCACAGTGTGATTCATGTGATCTGCAGTAAACACTTAATACTCAGTCATCGCACAAATTATACTTTTAATTTCACATGCTTTGTGTACTCCCATATCAAGGTGGAGTTAATGTCTTATAGTTTAACTATAAATATGCCAGATGAAGATATACGCTCTAATGTTAACCCTAATGTCCAGCAGTAAAAGTATTTCAGTTTGCATATCTCCCTGAGTGTGTGTGCGCGCATGTGTGCGCGTGTGTGTGTCTCATGTTGCTGCTGGCATCTGCAGATCTAAGTGGGAAACGGAGTGAGAATATCCATGAAATTGATATGCCTTTCAGTACAGTTTTATGCCGCACCTTGTTGACCTTTTGCCTTTTAATCTGGTTTTCCATTTGGTCGCATATCTTTACCACATCTTTGTTTTGCTCTTCCTTGGGACAAGCAGCCCTAATCTGATTTAGAAAATATTTTCCCCAAATTATGCAAGACATATAAACTCTAAGGACACCCTCCACAGGCTGGTCTGAATGATTGTCAGTCTTTTACCTAAATACTTAACATTTACTAACCATTTTTTTATCCCACATGCACACATTACAGTGAACATTTAAAGAGAACAGAAACTATCTTCACTCACCCTTTTGCTAAGGCTCAAAACCTTTCAGGAAATACAACTTCACTTTTCAGGTCTATGCAGCTCGTTACTAAACTATAACATTGTAAATGGCAGTAGGTTCTAACAATTTCTTTAAGATGTTAAAGGGAGAGAGTTGCCATTGTTGGGGGATGAAAAGCTTAGTTAAAATGTTTGTCACTCCAACAGCTGCAGCAACATGGGTTTTGACTTGATCCTGCTAAGAGCAGTGAAAAAGCATATAGGCTTGTCAACATGTCTCTGCTAAATAAGTGTAGTTTTGCAATATTCATTTCCACTCGAGACGTTTTTAAGACATGCCTGCATATTTATCTCAGTTCATCACTTTAATGAGGGCCACGCTGGCTGTTTTGGAAAGAGAATTATTTGTTGTTATGTAATAACACATGCACACAACAGTCCACTCTGTTTTTGCACATGGATGAGTTCCAAACACAACAGTTTTATTGAAACCCAGAGATGTTAAAGTCCCCAGGTGCCAGTAAGTTCACAAACATGTTACAAAAGACTAAATCAGGCCAGTGTTTACCCGACAAAACTAATGGAAAATGGCAACCTAAATAAAAACATAGTCAGACTAATTGTAGAAACTATATATACAGATCTTTAGGGACCCAACTAGCCACAATTTTAAGACGTTTATAGACTTCCATCACACGTATGTTAAAATGCAATTTGTACTTAATTCTGACATGACAGCATGGCTTTGCAAAAGCTGTGAGAATTGGCATTTTCCAGCACCATCAGTTTCAGTTTTGTGTTGTAAAGATAAATAGGAAGAAAAAGGCTTTACAGATCCAGGTCCATTTATAGTTGAGAAAATGAATGCTAATCAAAGAACAAAAGGTCCAGCCTGAAGGGTCTATAGTTTATACATGTAACTGAAACAAAACTTTCAGAGCTTTTCAACTCATGATTTACTTCAGCAGTCATTCATAATGGCAGAGACCATAGCCTGGCGATCGTAGAAGGTCATCACAGAGCTTTAAAAACAGACTTGTCTGATGGATGATTCTGTGCTTTCATGAAGGACAAGCTGCCAATGCCTCTCTCATGGTGATAAGACCCATTTCCAAGCATTTGTCTTAATGAACTCATTCCACATCCATTGCAGACTAATTACTTTTCTTAATCATCACCAAGCACATGGATGCCTATTATGAATATTGTTTATGTTAGGTTTTAGAAACTATGAACTTTTATATGTATGTAGTGTCTTTATTGTGTGTCTCTCTTATCACTGCTGCTTGTCTTTACCTTATGTTTTAGAAAACCAGCCCTTATGGCAGAGTCACTAATGCTTTTCCGAACCCCATGTGCATGTGGGTTGTCATGTTGCCTCATGCAACATTCCTGTTATAAAGCATAGGGACTTGCACACTCCCACTGCAACTATGCAAGGTACAATATTTCTTCCCCTCTCAAAGTACCAGCCTGGTAACAGGTACACCAGCCACCAATTTTGGCAAGCATGAAGGGCACAGTTATCATCAGAACAGAAGGATATTCAACCTACGTCACCTTCTGCCAGTGACAGATGACTGCACTCACTGCCACTTTATGGCTCTTTCTGCAATACTTAATAGTGAAATATGTGAATGAATGAGCAGGCCATATATTTCACATGAGACATGGAGGTCACATTTAACCTGCTTTGAATTTTATGGTGGTTCAGATTTACATTTAATATTATGTGTGTGTGTGTGTGTGTGTGTGTGTGTGTGTGTGTGTGGGTGAATGTTAATGAATAAAAAGAAAAGAGAAAGAAGATATAAAAGTCATGACCATATTAATATATAGCATGGCCCCTATATGGTATGCCTTTTTCCTAGAATTTGTTATTTTCAGTGCCTTGAGTTATTTAGGTGTTTTGACCTGATTTAATTCTCCCCTGCTGGTTGTATTAACGTCTTGACATTTACTTGGATTTTTGAATTACCAATGAAATTAAGCTTATTATTATTATTCAGTAAATTTATCCCTGTCTTACAATTCTGTCTAAATCTGGGGTTTCTTTTATTACTGGGAAAAACATCACTAAGCTGCCAGCAAGTACCTTTTATTATTTAAAGTGCACATGTATATTCATCCTGTAGGATAAATATACATGATATAGATCCACAACATATACATGAAACTACTGCGGATAATCCTAGAGGGATCCAAGAGGAAAAATGTCCCCAATGCACTTCAGACTGGCTTTGTTCATGTAAAATGTATGGTAATGGTTATTCTCTCATGTCTGTAACTGTTAGATTGTTCAGATGAGGGAAAATAAGGGAAGATGGATTACAGAGAGGTATTACTCTGCTTTATGATTTGTAAGGCTGGTACTATTATGCAGATGAGTGGGTTATATGTTGTTAGGCACCAAACAGCATGTCATTATTTCTGTAATGGCAGTGGAACGTTAATGTTATGGCTTATGCAGTAATGTGCTTTGTCTTGCCACATGACTCACCCTTAGCACCTATTAGCCACCTGGTACTGCATCTCACATGCTGATATAGAGCCCAATCTAGCCTAATTCTCTATTCTATGTTTTGCCTTATTTCAAAATGTTGATTTTCTTTGTCTTGGACAGATTATTCTCATACACTGTAAAAATGGATTCTAGGCTTAGGTTGGTGAAGCTTTGTGAGTTCTTTTTAGGACAAAAATGTAGCATTATAGGATGAACAAAAATTGGGTTGATGTCTTATGTGAAGACGTCAGCCAGATGCTTACATAGAAAAGCTGTTTCAATTTAACATCTGTGTACTGCAAATAGTTAACTATATAGTCAGGCTAATAAAAATCTAAACTATTCACTCATTAATCCATCAGTCCATCACCATACACGTTTATCCCTATCGGAGTAGCGAGGGGTGCTGGTGCCTGTCTCCCGCGGCCAACAGGCGAGAAGCGGGGCGCACCCTGGACAGGTGACCAGTCCATCACAGGGCATTACTGATTAATATGTCACTAATTATAAGAATAAACAGAACAACAGTTTCACACCAGCTGGCACAAAACTACAACTCTGACAGCACGTTTCTCATTGTTCATTGCAATCTTCATATATATTTGCTGCTTGCAGGGCTGCAGATTCATTGTAGATTTGCTCCTAAGGTTGACATCTACTCCTGCCGTTGCTCAAGTTTAAACTCCTAATTATGCTCCTACACAATGAGCAGCTCTCTGATAGCAGATCACACCTTTTCTGGTCCACTGCGGTGGTTAAGATGTTATGGTTTGTTTGGAGTTTGCAAGCTCTGTATTTACTCAACCAGTGATATAAATCATGGGCCAATCAAAAAAGGTGATCTGCTGTCAATCAAATTGCTTGCATGCAATAGTATAGCCTAAAGAGGTTAAAAAGCCCATGGAAGAATAATTGCAGGATCTACTAATGAAGATGTATATGGGCAGAGAATTGACTTTTACTGGGTTTTAAAATAGCTTATCTGAAAGTGAAGGGTATGATGAACTCTCTAAACATTTTGTGATATTAAGAATTTCACTGGGTTAGGGTAGAATTTAAGCAAACATTAATTACGTGCAGAATAATTTTAATAATAAGCGCCTGGTTAGACCTGTCTGATTAATGTCGCAGTTACATTAAATCTACTTGTCTTTTCATGAATCCATATAAGTTGCAAAATATTTTCACAACACTCAAGTTATTTAAAGCTACTTTAAAAACTTGCAGTTAATTCTTATCTCAATTTGAATCAATTTAAGTTTTTCTCATTTTCTCTCAGACTTAAACCTTAAATGTCCTGGTTTGTTTTTTTCTGCAGTCTATT
Source organism: Micropoecilia bifurca (assembly GCA_903067075.1). NCBI lineage: Eukaryota > Metazoa > Chordata > Actinopteri > Cyprinodontiformes > Poeciliidae > Micropoecilia > Micropoecilia bifurca. The sequence continues at coordinate 9,476 of CAEGAF010166652.1, read as the reverse complement.
GGCATAAAAAAGGGAGCTCAACCCAATTTGGAGTGACAAGCTTAAACAAACAGAGCAAAACCAATTATCTAATTATTTCAAATGATATATGATTATAAGATATCATCACCAGTAGTGCTGCTGCCCCACATTTGAATAGCTACTCAATATTAGTCATTCATGTCTCTAATTTCTACATGTAAACAAAGACACTTACATTGTGTGCCCAGGTCCATTGTGTCCATTGTGTGGCCCAGGTCCATTTCCTGTCGTCATATGATTATACAGGCTATGCAGGCCTGTTTACCTTATTTGAGCCACGGACACTGATGAAGCTGTCAATTTCTGTGGCAAAGGCAGCAGCTCAGGGTCCCAACCTGTTACTTGACATGTGAGAAGAGTTCTTGTATGTTCATGTGTGGTTGACAAGTGATAAGCATAAATCACACTGCTAGGTATCCACTGATATGCTGTTATTGGAACTCCTGTGTCCATCTAGCTATCCATTTTCAGACTCACACCTCCAACATCAGAGTCAACAGGGGCACAGTAGTATGTCAAAGCTACAAAACTACCGTTTAGCCAAGTCAGGCTTCTAATCAGCGATAACAGCCTGCGGCCTTCAGGAATCTAAAGTCAAGAAAACCCCCTCAGCACTGCAGGAATCTTACATCCTGATGATTATCCCATCTCCTCCTCCTCCTGTCTCTTCCTCTTATGTGTCTATACTCTTACACTTCTTCTCCACCTCCTGCTCTTCATCTTTGCCACCGGTCTCCGGCAATTTATTACATCGCACCCTGTGATGACAGATGTCTTAAGCACAGATCATTATTTATTACATTTCAAAATGGAGGTTAGATCCAAAACAGTCAAGTGGTGCATATTTAAAATGTAATGTATAGAAGCAGCTTGTACTGAAAAGCAAGTGTGTTCTCGTCATTGAGAGCTTGTTGGGGGTCAGTGGCCAGGTCATGTGTGTATGTCAAGCAAAAGAGATGTTCACTGAAGGACGAAGGCTCCTGTGTCGACTCATAATCTCCCAAAAGACAAAGTGTCACTTCCCCACTTTGCCTCCCTGCTGACTCCTTCCCATCTCCCCCCAGCTAGCGGTAATACAGATGGGACTATTCTTAGCGTCAGTGATAAGCTTGTTTCAGGGGAGCAGTCACAGGCACGATGCTATGCACAAATGCACATAATTAAAAACTAGATAACTCGCTGGTAATCTCTTAAATTTTTACCTCTCTGAATTAGACATGAGGGTTGTTTACAGACTAATTGATGATTCAGTTTTGGGAGTGAGCACTATTTGATGTCACTGTTGAAAGAACTTACATTCACAATAAATTAGGATTACCTTAAGGATTACCTTAAGAAGAAAATGTGGCACTGCTTTCTAGGGAGCTGCTGGAGGCTAAGTACTTCGTATCACTGTGGGATGTAATAATGTAAGATATTTTGCATTATTATAATATAATTTACAGAAAGATAGAATCTAAAACAAACAAAAAAAGTCAATAGAAGCACAGAAATGAGACTGATGTAGCCACAGGCGCCTGTTTGTGGTCTGAAACTGTGACATAAATAAAAAAAGGGAACATCACCAAAGGAAATCTACCCTAGTCTTGTGACAGTCATGTTGTTCGGCCCTAAGCACTTGCACCCAAGAAAATCCCCTTAAATTAAAGGAATATGATGCCCCGTGATGTATGTGTGGACCACAAATTCAAACAATTAATCTTGCAGTTCATGAAACAATGTTGTAGGTTGTATTGTGCCATTGATGTATCACAGAAACAATGCCAGGAGTGTGGGTTTAGTGGTGTAGACGTCACAGAACATCAGCTATTATGCCTGAGAACCTTTTTTTCTTTTTGCTTTGTCAGTTATAAGGTGACTAATAAAAGTGTTTGAAGAGTTTGGCACCCAGTCCGTGGGATTTTGTTTCTACGACTGACGAGGACCTGCATCTGCATGTCGTTGGCAGATACTTGAGTTACAAACTTAGTCTGAAGCCCCCACTTGCTATTCCATGAACAGTTTTTAATTGTACTTTACGTGATTTATGGTAAGTGAGAGCGATGCAGCAGTATCTCTCTATCTCAGCACTATTTTGACACATAAAAAGCTGACTGAGGTAAAACAATCCTGGTTTCTGTGGCTATACTGAAAAGTATTGATGCTCCTAAAACAAAAGGCGTTTTGTATCTTTTACGTCTTTCTTAAAGGTTTTCTCAAGTTGCCTGGTAAGACATAATTACTCATTTTGATGTAAATACAATTTCCTTAGGTATTTCATCACAGCTGGATAGAAATTTTGCTGTTATCGTTTTCAACGCAGTTGCTGTTTAACTGGAGTAATCTAGTGGGTTGGTTTCAACAGTTTTGTTTTTTTCAGAGCCACAGCTGCCTGATCTAAAAATAAATCTTTTCATAATCACATACACTGTTTTGCATCACTGTACACCACAAACTGCACAGCAATGACTTTTCAACTTTTTTTTTTCCTATAGTCAAAAACATTTTGCTTCACAACAGAACAAACAAAATGACATTTGTTTATATGTTTGTTCTCTGACTTCATCTTCCATCTGAGTAACACAAAGGTGACTGTTTTTGTGGCCTTTGGTTCCATTATAGTAGAGTAATATTTTTAAAAAGTTAATGATTGCTTAGTCTGTACTTCTATTTCTCGCCCTCTGTAATTTTGAAGACAAAAGCTGCAGTGCTTACTCTCTGAAGACCACAACTTCAGAGTTGTGACATAAATTGGGCAACATGTCTAACTGGGTGTTAGGGTGTGCTTGTGCTTTATTAGTCACACTAAGATACCCTTGTCAACTAATCTGAAATGTCTGTTGGCACTTAGCATCTCATAGCAGGAGTATTGACTTTCAGACCACACAGAAAATTGATGTTCTTTCCACCTTCCCTGGCTCCCGTTAATCCTCAAAAATAGTATGAAATCTTCTCATAACCAAATAAAAGTACCAAATAATAGCCAAATAGCTTTCAGTTACAGTTATTTCTCACTAATATGTATTAAAGAGATAGTATTATGTAAAATTGTTGAGCTTTTATTTTTAGCTCTATTTGATGTTAATGTGATTCCATCATCCAAAAACATACTTGGAGGGTAATTTTGATTACTGAGAAATCTCTTAATTTTCTGTGTACAAAATGTTTGGTTCCACCAAGCGCTGCCTTTTCCACGCAGCTCCTCCTGGGAGCTGCTGTCTGTTTCAAAGAGCGCCTCTCCCCCACGGCTCCTTGCACCACCTGCAATTAACAAACACCTGCTGTAACTGGGCATCTGCTGAGTCCATCATATGAGCTCCTTATCACTGCAACGCTGGTAACAATTTTGCCAATGCTTTTTGGAGAAATGTTATGGTGATGTGCTGAAGGTGTGGAGTTGGAAAGAGCCGAAGCTTCTTAAAGAAATAGACGCCCAATTTCAAGGTAAACTGCAATGTCAAATTTATTTTAAGTCATATTTTACATATGGAGCATATTTGTAACAACTGATGGTAACAGTTACCTGACTGTGTTATAAAATGACCTAATTAAAAATAACAATTGGATATGCGTTCAAACTAGCTCACAGTACAAAGCAGATGTGAAGATAAAGAAAGAAATTAACATATTTACATGGATATTTGTTTAAAATGAATTAAGCAATTATTTAGATGTACTAATGTTTTACGCTACTGTCTATTTCCAGCAATGTCTTGAAAGTCTTGAAAGGACAGAAAAAAAGCGCTTCAAAAGGATGCATAAACAAGGTCACAGTGCAATTGGCTGGCCCCCCTATGGAGCTGTGAATGTTTTCTCCATGCTGGCAGGGAGTGTGTGAAAGGTCACACCAGAACCGGACACTACAGTTATTGTCCTGAAAAGCCTGATGACATATTTAGTCTTATCACAGACAAATGGCTAGCTGGAAGTTCTGCCTGACCAGGAAGAAGCTCATGTGTTTGTATCTGCATGTAAGTGTTCTTATTACTGTTGAACATTTATTTTGTTAGAAAAGGAATACAATAATTCACCTTTTATGCAAAAGGGTGAAGAATGTTACGAAATAAATGTAAGACTAATCTATAGAAAACCCAACACAGAAAGATGCTTCAACTTAAACATTTTGTTTTCAGTAAAGAAATTCAACTGCTGCTTTGGGAATTACATTTAACCTGAAACACATGTTGAAAGTTGAAAGGCCCATGTGCAAAGATTTACTGGAGTATTGCACATTCACTCTGAGTCCAAAATCATCAATGGATGTTAAGAAAATATTGCTGCTGCAACGTTCAGTTTTTCCTTCACTTTATCAAACAGCATTATTTTCTCCAGGTTGGCTTTCAACATTTAGATTTTTTGGTAACATAATCTAGTCCAAGCTACTATGCTAGCCTAATGCTGTCAGTATAAACCAAAGGCAAACAAGAAACAGGTGCAGTAAAATAAGGAACACAATGCAAAACCAAAACAGGGGAGATGAATATTATTTAGATTTTATGTTTCCTGATCATGCTGAGTGGCATAGTTAGTAGCACTGTTTGCCTTAGAACAAGAAGTGTCCCAGCCATGGGTCTGTCTGGATGGAGTTTACATGTTCTCCCTGTGCTTATTTGAATTCTCTCTGGGTACTCTGGCTTCCTCTCAGAGTCCAAAAACATGATGGTTTAGTGTTTCTAAATTGTCCTTAGGTGTGACTATGTGTGTTTGGCTGTTTGTGTCTGTGTTGTGCTGCAATGTACTGGAGACCTGTGCAGGACATACCGAACGTCTTACCCAATGACTTCTGGAGATATAAGAACCCTGCAAGTGACTCTGCAAGAATAAGTGGCATAGTCTCTATATACATAGGCTTCTCAATATAAAGGGGAAGCATTATGTCTTTTCCATGCACATAGAGGCATTTTATAGCACAGTCAAGTAACTGTTACCATCAGTTATTAGAAAAATATTGTAAAAATTTGACTTCATAATCTAACGCCTTAAAATTGGGCTCGGTCTCTTTAAAAACTCCTTCACTTTATGAAACTCTGTTTTAAGAAGTAATCACAAAACTCTTGTATTAATCTTTTCACAATAATTTTTCCAGCCCTGTGATGAGACATATAACAGCCTTGTGTAGCTCATATAACAGGCTCAGCAGATCCACAGTCCTACCAGATATTTGCTAATTGCTGCTGGCTAGTCTAATGGAGCCGTGTGGCTCTCTGTCCTAAAGAGAAATACCAGCAGAGCGCTGAGCTGTAAAACCTGCTAGTATTTTTTTGTCAGCTGTGTCCACACTTTATTGACTGGAATTGAATTAAAATGTGTCATGAGCCACATTATCAATAAGTTATCTAGCCAAAGGTCTTTCAAATAATGTTGACTGTGTGTATGTATCGTTTGTTTGGACTCAATACATTTACATTTTGTCTCTCTGGTTCACAAGGCAAGAAACAAATGTTTATGCTTATAATTTGACAAAAAATGAAATGGTAAAAGTTAAGGAAGTATAAACAGTTTTGCAAGGCACTGTTATTAAGTCTACCTACAGATCGACTCTGACTATGCTCTTTTCTCCCATAATTACTTGCAGAGCTCTTAAGCACACTGATCTATAGCTACTCCTCTTCTACAGTCACCTACAGTTTACACAGTTGTTCATGCAGTGCAGATTCAGTTACCAAACATTTCCGCTTTAGGTTGAAATAATAAATAGAGACACCGGACAGGTCAGATTTGAAAGTCTGGTATGTATTTTCACGCAGCTAAACTCTAATGCCTTACATATGGCTCCACTCACTACTCAGCAAGACACACACTTACCTACTATTTGATAGACATTTGATCAGATATCTGCTGTCAATTACTAATGTGTAATGGTACAGTTTTCTTTTTCCTTTTTGCAAAAATGCACACCTAGGTCTAAGATGTATAATTAAAAGCTACACTTACATCTGTGAAAAAGCTGCGCTTTGGGTTATGCCTGGTAAATTTGTCAAGGTACTTATATATGACAATTGATTTTCTTTGTACAAAAAAATCTTTAGATTCATAAAAAATGTTTGAAGCTAGCAATGTTATTGAATTTGCACAAAAATGTAATTAGAGATTGAAAAATACTCTTGACACAATGACAGAAACAAAGGGGCTGGATCCAGAACTGGCAACAAACCAATTACAGTACAAACTCCTACCACTGTTGCCTCCATTGTTAATGATAAAGGTCTGAGTGGTTTATTGCATTGACATACATCAGAGCTGTAGGCAGGGCTCTGAGTAACTGCCATATATAATAATAGTAAATCCAGTATGCTACCAAATACCAGATATGGTGTTGATATATACCTGAACAAATGCATAATGTCTATGTGCAAACCTAAGTGTTTGTGCAACATCTTGCATGAAGACTAAATGTGACATTTATAAAAATTACAAATACACTTCTCCATCAGAAACAACCAATCAGTTCGAGGGAAAGACGTCTTGTTGCTGTCAATCACTCTCGTGCACACGTTGCTTACAACCTCTGCCTTTCTTTCTGCTACAATAAACTTGGTTCACCACAGCATAGCCTGCCATGAATGTTCAGGCTAGCTAGCATGGCCACCAATGACTGTAGATAGAGTTTTCCTGTAACGGTAAGTTGTTTCTCTACCATTAGCACATTTAGGAGCAAGTACACAAGGTTGACTGACAGCACTAAGACTTTCTTTCTGGTCCTGATTAGTTGTTTGTGACTGGAAACAGTGCATTTATGCTCCTGGCAATGTTTGCACAGGGAGGAGGTGAAGGAGCTCAATCTTTTCATAGATTATCTGTCTCATATTACACAACATGGTTTTAACAAATATGTAATGAAAAACAATTAAGACAAGGCAATAAGGCAATAGCAGTGGAAACATCTTTTCATTGGGACAATTTATCTCTCGCCTCCTTTCCTTATGAAATTACAGCAATAGAAAATTAGCAAGACAAACCTTTTTCATACGGTATTTTTTGGTAAAATCTTAGTGAGCTGCACCAGTCTTTTTCATTTTGTCCTCATTAGAGCAAGACATCGCAGATGGGCAGTGGTTGGTACATAGAACAAAAGTGCTTTGTTAGCCAACCAAAACCTGAAACTTGCGTACATCTGTGTACATGCACAGACATGAAACCGGCAACACAGCAGCAGACTGTGCTTAGGACAGGGAACACTATTAAAATTAAATGCTGCGTGGCTGTGGCATTTCATTCAATGTGCTGACAGCTGTCCAATGTTTCTGTGGTGACGCTAGATAACTTTATGACCCTGGTGAGCCCAACTTGGCACAGAAACCAGTTTCAGACGCCCACCTCACCATCCACTCACTTTTCACATGCACTTCATTCACAACCTTGGATGCAATAACCAAGTTGCAATTCCAACTATTTGACAAATGATTTTAACCACTGTTGGGGCATGTAGAGCTTCCAACCATTCCAGTAAAAATATTAATGTTGTAAAGTAATAAAAATAACAAAAGTATAGACAAATATTAAAATGCTTTTGTAGACTCCTACAATACATCAGATCTGTTTTGACTACAGAGGCCTTAGAAGTGGTTTTTAAAAGAAAATATTACATTTACTGGTCAATGTTAACACAAGCCAAAGGACCGCATTACGAATATGAATCCGATCCTTTGGGAAGCTATTCTTTTCTCCTGACACTACTGTGCCTTTCAAATGTACTTTACTTTATGTTATATTGTAACCTTGAACAACACCGAATACTGGGATTTTATTTGAAAAACCAAATTCAATTTACCTCAGTTTATATATAATGCCATTCAAAAAAATGGAGTCTTAAATGCCATTCAAAAAAATGGACTCTTAAAAACAGAATACATTGTTCAATCCAATAGATAGATTCCAAGTCAACATGTGGAACCTAGAGGAAAAAAAAAAACATAGTTTACAAACATATTCACAAATAAAAAAGTGAAATGTTTGTTGTGCATTTGCATTCAGGCCCACTGAGTTACCACTTTCCAGAGTCACATTTTGGAGCAAGACTCTACCAAATTTACCCATCTAGAAGTTATAACTTTTTGCCGTCCCCCCATCATAATGCTTTCATATCTAAGCTTTATTGCATGTGCGGGTGATGTTCCACTACACACAGTGTTTTGTAATTACACCATAACAGGATTCAGTTCTGGACTCATGGTACCCTTTTCCATATATTTGCTGTGTCCTGTACATGGCTTGCAGTTAACTTTAAGAGGGACGTCTTACGCCGTTATCTCAACAATAGCTATTTTCTTTCTGCTCCTCTACAACAACTATTTGTTACTCTGCCACTGGTCCATTATAAGCTGTTGAATGACAAAGACAGTCAATTCGTTTGTCAGTGGATTCTTGTATCTCCATGCCTTCATTATTAATATTAAACAAACTCTGTCCTTACCAATGACAAAGGTTTGCATTGTCATCTGGTCACTCTCACTCATTCTAACCTTGAAACATTAGGATCTTGACATATAAGTTCGCATAGTATTTTTTCCAATTCATAATTATGTCTATTGGCCAACTATGAATATCTGCAGAGAAATCTCAGTCTTTAAAAAGTCACAATTAGAGCTTGTTCTTAGTCTTTGCAAAGTCATGTCAGTGTAATGCTGTGAGTGCATTAAGTTGTTCCTGAGCAAGTGGATGGTGGTGCAGATGAAGCTAAAATCGCAATAATTTTATAAATGTTTACTGAACTCCATGTTTATATGGTCAATTTTCAGATTAAAACTCCATACATCCATGGATTAATATGTTTTCTGAATGAGCTCTTAAAGGAAACAGAAATATTGTTGGATAACTGAAAAGGAAGAATTTGCTGCCCTGTTATAATATTCTGAATGTTAGCCAGGCCTAACTATGTGGGTGTAGAGTTTGAGAAGGCTGTAAATCTTTATCAGTGGGGAACCACATGGTTCACTCTCTGTTGCCTTTTGCATGTCCTGTGGTGTTTGGAAAACACAGTCTGTCCCACAGACTCCATGAAAGATTCAGGATGAATTTGGTTTTATTGATTGTATCTTTGTGGTTTAATGCATAATTTTACCTATGGGAAAAATGTTTCAGCATTATTTCTCCTAATTCCCACTGCGGGATCGACAGTGTATCTGTAGAAGTCTCACTAAATTCAGTGATTCCTAGTGAATCCTCATGATACTTAACTGTGTTCAGAGTAAGGAGTCTGACTACTAACATCCATAATAATAAAAAAAAAAACACCAAACAAAAAAAAAACAAATACAGACATTGGACAAATTCAGGTGCCCTGGAGAAATCATAGATTATGGAAAAAACCTTTTAGTAAATGTGGCCAATTATTATTTCCATCCATCCATCCATTTTCTTTGCACCCTTGTCCCTTGGTGGGGTCGGGAGGGTTGCTGGTGCCTATCTCCAGCTGACGTTCCGGGCGAGAGGCGGGGTACGCCCTGGACAGGTCGCCAGTCTGTCGCAGGGCAACA
>CAEGAF010166647.1:0-16267 GCA_903067075.1 Micropoecilia bifurca | reverse complement strand
CCACACACACACACACACACACACACACACACACACACACACACACACAGATAACACTGAACCACACACACTGAATCACACACACACACAGATCACACTGAACCACACACACACACACACACACAGGTCACACTGAACCACACACACACCCATGTTTGCCCATCTATCTTTGTGGGGACTTTCCATTGACTTCCATTCATTTCTACAGCCTTACCTTGACCCTTTTCCTAACCGTAACCATCACATACCTAACCTTAACCCTAACCAACCAAAACCCAATTCACACCTTAGTCCAACTCTGACCCCTGACACTAAAACAGGGTTTCCCCTTATAGGGACCAGGATTCAGTTCCCACAAGGAGCAATTGGTCCCCACAACGTAGTATATGTCAGGAAAATTGTCGTCACAAGGTATTATAATCAAACGCACACAGATCACACTGAACGACACACACAGATCACACAAATCACACTGAACCACACACACACACACACAAACACACACACAGATCACACAAATCACACTGAACCCCAAAACACACAGATCACAGGAATTCACAGACAAACACACTGACTGCACAGACAATAAAAACTGTGAAAAACCTGCAGCTTTAACTTTTAAAACAGGAACAAATCAGGAAACATTTGTCACATCCACAGATGTTTGGGTTTCTGTTTGTGTTATGATCATAATGTTAATCAATCTGATAATTTCCCTTCTTTTAGGTGTAGTTATATCAGTTCATTCCTCTATGTTTAGTTTCATAGATCCTGTTTGTTTCTTCTGGTTCCAGTTCCTCCCAGTCTGATCTCTGATCTTAATTATTTTCCTCTCTCAGCTGTTCTTCTGGCCACAGCTGCTCCACTTTCCATCTGATCAGTCTTTTGGTTTTCATGTCACTTTACTGCCCGTCTCCAGACTGCAGATGAAGGAATGCAGCCATTTTATTCAGGTGTGTTGGAGAACGAACACAGTTGGACTCGCCTGCTTTTGGACATGAATGAAGCTAAAATGGTGTAAATTAATACAGATTTGCAGCTTCAAAGCTGTAAAATGTTTTTGTTTGGTTGAATATGTAAGTAAAAACAAGAACAGACTTTTAAAAATGTGACAAAACAACCAAACATAAAAATCTGTGGCCTCAACAATGATTTCAGCAACTAGCAGTGAGAATAATTATGCTGTTGTATGTATTTACTCTCTTGCTAAATGTTGTTTTGTTGCCTCAGCTTTTAAACAATAAGGCAGAAACACCGAGTTTGTCCAACTATGGAAATCCAAGTTCAGGTCAAATGCACAAAAGTTGGTTTCAAACAAGTTTTTAAAATCCTGACATGCTTTTCATTAACTCTAATTTCCCCAATGAGGAAATTTTTATATAACCTTTAAAGCTGCAGATTTTACTTTTTTACTTCTTAATATTTAATAATTGTCCAATATTAACAGACAAACACAAAAAGACAAACAGCACAAACAGTTTCCCCTGTTGAAACGACAACAAGCTTAAATCAGAGCTTAAACTCACGTTTACATCACAATTTATCTTTTTACAACACTGAGGATAGAAATGTGTGCAAAACCAGATGATCATTGGAGCTTATTGGTTATTGTAACTGTTTCTGAAAAACTGCAGATTGTTGGTTTTTAATTGAGCAGTGAGGGAAAGAAAAAGTTAAAAATTCTTCTGAGACAAGTGTGAAAAATAATTTAACAGTTCCAGCTATACTTCCTGATATTTTCACAGTCTGTGGATGTGGAAAACTATATTTGACTTTAATGGCTGGAAAAGAGATAAATTTGCCTAGAAAAGTCGAACCAGGCTTTACTGATTATCATCACCACCTTCAGGTTCGGATCGCGGGTCAGAAACTGTATTCAAATATAAAAAGCTTCTTTTTTCAAAACAAAACCGTAAAAATCTAGAAACTCCCATTAAATTCCTCGATCCGGCGCTGACTGAGCTTCATATTCCCTCACATCCCTGCTGTCCCATCAGAAACTCAACAGTTGCCTCTCCTGTCGTTCTTTATGGCCCTTTCAGAGTAAATTCCTGCAGCTTCAGCTCCTTCGTCTTATTCCTCATCATCTCCCTCCAGGATGTGCATTTCTAAAAACTAATAAGAACATTTCTCACTGACATTTCTCACACAATCCTATCTCGAGTTTCTCCCTTTATGCTTTTGGTTGGTGCACAAACCTCAACCTAGAAAGCATTTTCTTCTCTCTGCAGATCTTGACTCTGGGTTGAATTTGACATAAATGCATTTCCTGCTGGTCTTCATTCCATTTAGAGGCGAAACCTTTTCTAAAAGGACACATTTAACTTCTGCTTCACTGATGACTACATTCATTTTTGTTTCTTTTCTAAAACCTGTTTTGCTTTCTAACTTCCCCTCAATGCTACATGAGCTAAAATCTTCAAAATGGTTTTAAATTGAACTCATTAATCTACTGACTGACAAATTAACTGTTAAAATAAATAAAAAAACTTGTTGAATCTAAAGATAAATCTGAGCTTGTTTAGTTTTCCGCTTCACCGTCAAACCTGTTTCTTGTTTTTCTCACCATTAAACCTGCCATTAGTTGGTCTAATAAATCTCTACCAGATTATTTCTCTTGTATGAAGACATATTGTCTGTGTTATAAATGAAGAAATCAACTGAACTAATGCTTTCTCACCAAAATCAAGACAAAGGTGGGATTGTTCTATATTTCTTTTAAAGTTTAACATTCAAACTGGAAAAGTAACAAAATCAAGCACATCAATGGAGTCTCTTTAAAACAAACTTAGATTTTTATCACAACTAAAAATGGTCCAGAGAGATGATGTAATAACTCTCATAATTGACTTTTCAGTTTTATTCCCACTACAATTCTTTCATCAGATAAATAATATTCATCCATAATAAGAAGCTGTTTCATCCTAAACGGCTCCACTAAACCGCAAGTCTTTAGAGAAGCAGCTACGTTATTCTAAAGAAGCAAATCGAATTCTCCGCATGTCTTCACCCATTAAAACAGCGATGCATAAACTCCTCACAATCATTAAATAATTTATTTCATATTGATTTCTAACTTTGTTTTCTGCCCCTCACTGCTGGTTATGTGTGCAGCTGCATGAAGAGCTGATGGTCACATGAATCCTGACGAGTCCATCAGGATAACAGAGGCGCTTTGTTTCAAGTGCCAGATCTGCTTCACGTAATTCATTGACTTTTGGTCAAATTAGGTCTTCAATCAACATCAGCTCCATCATTACGTCTGATGGCTGCAGTTTCTCTTGGCTCTGCAGGAGTCATTAAGTGCTCAATATCTTTAATGGCTTTATGTTATCGCAAACAGGCTCAAAGATACTGAACACACACATTTCTGGAACAGCCAGCAGAAAGTTTGTCACAGAATAAAAAGTTGGTTTAAGGAACTTGTTTGGCACAAAAGCAGCACGACTCTGAATATGAAAACGAAGGAAACCAGAGGAGGCCACAACACAAATCTCTCACCAAGAAGAGGCGCCGTTTGAAGCTCCTTAATGTCAGAGTGGGAAAGTAATGAATATACAACATTAGCCTGGAAATCAGAAACATCTGAGTGCAAGAAAGCCTCTTTTCTAAAGATAATATCAGCAAATTCATCATGTCAGATTAATAAACCTTAAACATTCACTGAAGACATACAAGTTACACAAGCAGAAGTGCATGAGTTGACATGTGGGGAGTAAACTAAAGGTACGTTTTCATATACGTAAACTAGAAAATCACATGAGTCAGTGCTGAACGCAGGAGGTGCAGGAGAAACTTTAGGATTGGGACATGAACAACTGTGACACCAGAGAAATTGCATTTTCTGAGCTGAATGAACTCAACAAAATCTGCTGAAGAAGCTGAAGCAGAAAAGTTGGCTGAAGGTGAAACGTCAGTTAGCTGAAGAACTGAAATTACTTCTTAACAGATCAGCTTAAAATGCCAAATCACAGAAAAGAAACTTTCAACAAAATTACTTTAAAAAGAGTTAAGTTCTTGTTTGAGAGCCAAGAACTTTGAAGCTAAAGTTGCAGCTAAATATTTGATAACCTGGAAAAAAGGAAACTTTAATTTTGCCACTGCATTATACTGGGTTATTTAACATAAAAAAAACTAAATATATTATGTATTTTAGTGGCCAGTTCTATTTTCCACATTTTCTACATTGAAAATAAAGTGACATCAAAGTCAAATTTCTTATTTGTGTGTAGAGATTTTTAATATAAAGCAGATTCTTATTCTAAGAAGTCCTAATTTCAGGGTTTGAAGTAGAAAAAAAATTGTTTTAGAAAGTTAGAGATTCTCCTAACTAGAACGTCAATGTCCAACATGACAACCAAGCACATAAAATAAGGAATTACAGTTTTAACCTTATATTTCTACTTGTTAACTAGAACTTTACTAAATAACTCATTTGTCATTATATTGTTAATAGAGGTCAGTGAATGCAAAAACATTAGCTATTAGCTTGTATTGCTAATAGTAGTTAGCATGATTACTGACAAAACCTCCTTGTTTTTCCAAAAATAACACAAAAACAAGGTTTATGGTGTTGTTCTCTATTTTAGCTTTCAAGCTAGTTTGGTGAACAGTAAGCTACGTGTTAGCAGACATGCTAACACCGACATTAACTTTAAAAACATACATCTTTTGGGAATCGAAATGTATTAAACAAACCATAAAACAGTTCAATCCAGCATTTCCTTTTCTTCCCTACACATTTAAAATATTACACTTAGAAATTTGGACAGCAAAGTAAAAAAATAACAACACATGCTAAAGGCAAGCAATGAAGTATGTCATATAGCTAGTAAAAACATTATTTTTAAATAGAATAATTGGGCATGACGCAACTTAAAACAGCTGCAATAAGAAACAAATTAAACTATATTAGCACATATTGCTCTTCCTATCGTAAAAACAAATACAGGGAGCTAAAGTTGTCAGGAATTGACAATAATAACAGAAACAAATCTCCTTCACTGATGTCACTGAATCCGTTTAATTCTGTTGGGTTTCCATGGTTAGACGTCTGTCATGGCTCTCATACGTAAAGTTTGAAGCATTTATTAACTTGGTTCCCAGAACAATTGCGACCTGAAGTGTGACATAAATAATCTCAGCTTGTAACGTGGCATATCATTATTGCAAACACTTGGCATAACCTAATCGTCCCTGCGAAGCAATCAGTCTCTGCGGCTGCTGTTGTTTACGATGAGAGAGTCTTCTGCCTGCAGTGGCTTTTTAATTGCTCTGAAGATTCAATTACTTTCAAGCAACATTTGCTGTGACGACTGCTTGAGGAATGAGGGGAACATCAACTTCAAACGGCACTCAGAATTAAACAAAAAGCTTTGGAGAATAGTTCCCACTAATTGGTAATTATGTCAAAATGCTGAGTTTTGGTGTTGAGATTTTAAATGGATTTACTCTTAAGATTAATCTCTGTAGATATTGAATATTTATTCCTTTGTATTCAACAGCTGGACTGTTTTCTATTAAGCCTATAATATTTGAATAATACCGTCGTTGTTCAGAATAATGATTAATTTATGCTCCTGGTGTTTAGGTGCTCTTTAACAGGTGAGCCATTTATTTGAATTTCAGATGTTATTTTGGTGAATAATCAGCATCAACTTCAAATTACCAAATCAGTTAATCAGCCTGCATAAGGCAGGACAACAAAGAAAATGTAATAATTCCTTTTTATTCAAGATTAACATTTCAAGAAGCATAAAACATGGTAATGGCCTCAAAAAGGCTCTTTTGTGGTACGTAGGTTGTCATTTAACGAATAAACACCTGCTCTGAAGGCTGATTAGCAGCACAAAATTACAATCAGTCATGAACAATTGAGCAAACGAAAAATCAAATGTTTCCTGGTGGGTGTTGAACTCTTGTCAAAAATGAATAAATTCATATTAATTTGTCAGCTAATCATGAAGCTCGGAGCAGAAATGTGCTGATTTTCTCAGAAAATGGATAAAGAAAGAAAATATACGCAGTTTATAATAAGAACTCAATAACTCAATATTAAATATGAGGTTTCACTTGACTTCAGGACTTAAATATATAGATTAGTTTCTTTACAGTGTGGTTGTATGAAGTACTTATGAATAGTCAGTATCATACCTCCATCATATCTACAGCGAGGAGCAAACAGAGTCAAGCTAACTTTGAGTTGAAAGGTAAACACATAAAGAAAGGAACTTATATGGCATCTTTCAATAAATAACACTTTGGATAATAATAAAGAACTCAGAAAATCCAAGCATAATCACAGCAGCATCCAGCTTTCAAACCATTCTTGTTGACAGACTGGCAGCCTGCTCAGGTCCAAACAGTTTGAAGGGATTCTTGTTTAGCTGCATCAGTCCACTCTCTAAAACCCAACAATGGCTTCCCTGCTCACACTTTCCTCCCATCTTCACCATCTCTCCGTTATAAAGAGACATCCAGGGAGTGCAGCCACCAGGACGTCTCTTTGGCAGATGGCTGTAAGCCGTGTTCAGACTGCAGCATGGCAAAAAAATCTCCAACCGCTGAACCTGCCTGGGCGTGAATTCAAGGCCGTTCTCCCCAGCTTCGAGTTCAGCAGGAGCCGAGGAGGCTGGAGGCAGGATGACTCCTCCCTGGCTCCTCTTCAGTCGTTATGTTCTGCTGAATTTGGCTCTCGTCAGGACCGGCTCCGCAGGAGACGAAGCCGGCCATCTTGACTCCCTCAGCAGGAGCAGAGCCTTCCTCTACCTTTAATCCCCTCAAACTGTCGCGCAGCTCACTCCGTCTGGATAACCGGCTGAACCAGAACCGGCTCACTGTCTCCAACATTCCTCACTTAAAGACAAAAACTGCTGCAAAAACAAAGCGAGCTGCAGAAACTTACCTGTCGGAAAGCTTCCCCGTCTTTCTTGCCGGCCTGCTGGGCGATGAGGGTCAGCTTCTTGTTCTTCTCGTTTCTTTTATGTATTTTATAGACGCAGGACAGAAGGCACACCAGCAGCATGAAGGCGATCAGGCCCAGCATGGACAGGATGGCAACAGCCAGAGGAGCCATTTTATAGGCTGGAAACGAGGGAGATGAAGGAAACAATAAGTCTACAGGCCTGGATCCTCAAAATTAGAGGAAATCTGGTTTCAACTGGGATTTGATCTCTTCAAGTCTAAAGCAGACATGTCCAGACATTTGGTGGAGCTTGGTAATAACTAGATAAGTTTATTTGAGTAACATTTAGGAGTATTTTTTCTATGCTTTACTTTTTACTCTTGAGTAAGATTTGACCCCCCTGGTCTAAAGGAAAAGTCAAAACTTGACTAAGCAGCAGCTAAATTTTAACATCTACTTGTTAGTCTTCTGCATCATTCTTTAGGACATGAAACAAAACCTAAGGAGCCTCCTGAGGCGGTTCTGAGGTCATAAATCAGATTTGATTCTATTTGGTGGCATCTGATCCAGAGGTCATCTGGGAGGCATGTGGAGATGAATTTTAATGTAAGGCCCCAGACTCGGTTACATCTGTTACGAGATTGATTTTTGCATTTACGAGGGCCTTTAACGAGGAGCAGCAGCGGACGGTTAGCATCTCAGAGCCACAGATGGAGATGTGCTTACAGATGGCTCTGCTAAATATATATAAATGCAAACAGAAGATTCCCCGAAGGCAGGAGGGACGGAATGACAAGGAGTTACGCAGCAGATGTGAGACAAATGTTTTGTTCTTTTTTCCTTTTTAATCAATACAGCATAACCTTTGTAGCCAGATTGTAATCTGTCATATTTATGGCTGAGTCGTCCTTGAAGGCAGAGGAACTAAAAACGAAGGACGCTGCGACTCGCCGGGGTTCCAGTTACCGGCAAAAAGAAAGAAAACACCCAGACGGAGGGTGGAAACGTAATAAATCTGCACGTGCTGAAACGTCACATGACCCCACCGCTGTGATTATCATCTAAAATCAGATGGATTACAGATGGATTACAGGCTCTATGGACTTCCATAGAGCCTGAAAACAAACAGCAGCTCCTCAAACGGTTGAGACACAAGTCTGTCCACAGGCGTTCAAACCGGGTCTGGATCCTGCAGCGACTGGGTCACAGCTGACATGTATAACCAGGAGACCCTCCTGTCTCCATGACGACCTAACCTCTACCCAGGGAGTCCATAACAGGAACCCTGGGGTCATCCGTGACCCTCCTGACCTCTGCTGGGTCAGGAGGGTTAAGCTATGGAGAGATGCAGGACGTGGCTGGAATATCTTTTACAAAACTTTAAATTTTCTCATGATTTAATCTAGTATTTATTTATATTTCCTCTGTTTCTATCAGTGAAATTTTGGAAGCATACAAAGCTTTTTAAGGCTCATCCTCACTTACAGTTTCTGAACCATAATTACAATCCTAAGATTAAATGTGAACCAAGTGAAGGGTGTCACTTTTCAATAAAACCAAATTGTAAAAGCAAAAAAAAGTGAATTAAAGAGCTTTATTTAATATTTTACTTGAACACAGAGAAAACAAAACACAAAGTATTGTAGTTTTGTTTCTAGTCCAAATATCTTAATACACTTGAAATAAGATAATTTAGCTCACAAGCAACTTTTCAGTAAAATATAGGACCTTCTTTAAGTCAATAATTCCTTTATATATTTTTTTAAAGTACTTGCCATTAGTCTCGCTCCATTAATCTACAAGTGGAACGAGACATGGGGACAATATCTTCACTTATTGCTACTTTTTCATCAATATTAAGGCATTGACATAAAATAAGTAAGTTTTAAATAAGTTAGTTTTGTCTTATTCCAAGTGTGCTGTGATATTTGCATTAGAACCAGACCAAATTACTTGGTAGCATTTTGTGTTTTTTCAGTGCAGTCAGTCAGGTTCATGAACATAAAATCTGTTTTCCTGCAATAATCAAACAGCTGAAGCTTTCAGATCCACTCGTCATCATTAAGGATTCGGTAAATTTAAATAAATGTAACATTAAAGTTTCTTTATTACCTTCCACGGTTACGTAAACGTGAGCCACAGTAAAGCCAGCCAGGTCGGTGACCTTGAAGAGCCCCGTGTCGGCCGGCTGCATCTTCTTCATGACCAGCTCCGACCCGTCCACAGTGAGTCGGCCCTCCAGCTGCGGGTCCAGTGGCGCCACCAGAACCCCCTGGTTCACGATGACCCGGTCCTGGTTGTCCAGTTTGGACCTGAAGACCACGTTGAGGTTGGAGTAATGCAGGAAGAGCTTCATCTTCAGGTTCTCTCCGTAGGCAAAATGCAGGAAACTCTGGTGATCTGGAGGAGCAAAAGAGGAGAAAATGAGGAAAATACAGATGAGTTTACTGGAGATTTAATTAATCTGATTTACAGACACACTGGAAATGATTGAAAACATCATGATAGGTGCAAAACAATTCACACTAATTTAATATTTCCTTTATGGAGAGGTCAGTAAGTCAGAATGAATAAATAATAAATGATATGGTCATAATTCATTTAGTTGTTACATAGGAAAAAAATTTATAAAATCAGATGCTTTAAACTTGTATATTTTTCCAGAATGTAGTTTGGTTTTATCATTAGTTTTAAGCTGAAAACTGGTTGAAAAAGGAGAGATTTTACCACCAGTTAGAAGAAAAATGTGAAGAAACAAAGTCTCTGCTTGTTTCTGTTGCTCCAGTGCAGATATTGACTGACCATCACAGCATCCAGAGGGATAAATTACCTCTTTATGCCTTCAGGAAACATTTCATGTACCAGTTAACCAGCTGTTTGTAGCTGTGTGTCATTCTTCAACTCTTTTCTTTCTACATACAAACACTCTGTGTTTGAGTTGACCTTTTGACCTCTGAACCTGCTGTTATTCTGTAACCAATCAGCTCCATCCTTTAAGGAACGTTAAGCATCACCTGTTTTCTCTCCACATTCATGACTGTCTCCTGATGCATAGTTTTTAATACTTGAAAATAAATTTGTTTCTTCATCCTTCTAATTATTGCTATCAGTTTATGAGCAGGAAGATGATAATCAGTTGATTTAGAACCTATAAATATGCTGAAATTCACTATTTGATTATTTGCTTTTCAAAATAAGTTACACAGCAGCACGCCTTTGATTCTTAAATGTCAACATTTAAATACCAGACATTTTTGGACTAAAGGATCAGATTTTATCGTTGAAAGCTTCGGCTGCGTCTCCTGACCTCTGACATTCAGGCAGGTCCTCGTCTTGGTGTGACCGTCCCGGTCCAGAACCGTGAAGCTGCCTTCATCCGTCATCCTGACCGAGTGCAGCACCACCTGCCTGTTCGACACGCTGAGGCGCCCGGCGTAGTCGTCCCCCAGCACGGCGCTCTGGTTGTAGAGGAGAACCGGCGGCGGCTCCGAGGTGTGAGGCACCACCGTCTGATTGACTCTGACCAGGCTGGGCCTGAACCCAGAAACCACAGAGAGGACAGGTTTCAACCAGCTCACACACACATCTATCAGTGTTTTAGGTAATAAACCAACACAAAGTACCATATTTTCCGCACCTTCAACAAATGACGTATTTTAAAACTTTTTTCATATATAAGGCGCACCGCATTATAAGCCACATAGATGAGGCGCTTCAGTTTGGGTTGCCAATTTGTTCCATACTCTATTATTACACACCCACATTTGTAAAGAAGTGGTCCAGAGTACTTTATATAGTAGCTGCCTCAGTCATTGTTTCACTCACAGTGTTGGTGTTGCGATATTGCGCCCAACTGCTTTCTGGGTAACACAGACCAACCGACATGCTGCCACCGCAGCCTCTGTCTCTCTTTCCTCCCTGGCTTTAAATGTATTATCAAACTTTATTAACAAACTTGAATTCTGACAACTATCCCATCATGCACCGTGCACCTCTTCTTCTACGGGGGAATATGAAGTCGGCGACTGCTTACTGTAGTTGCTAGACCTGTTGTGGCTCAATACTAGTCCTTATATAAGGCGCACCGGGTTATAAGGCGCACTGTCGGCTTTTGAGGAAATTGAAGGTTTTTAGGTGCGTCTTATAGTGCGGAAAATATGGTAGTTTAAAATGTAAATATTTGTACATTTGTATCATGCATTCACAGTCTTACAGTTACCTAAAAAATTAGAAATAAATTGTTCTGATTGTCACTTTTATCACAATAGCACCAAAAATATTGTGATAAAACTTTATGTCCATTTTGCCCAGCAACATCTGATTCAGGTGTGATGGAGCAGGAAGCGTCCAAACCTCAGAGGACTTGAGCTGCTGTCCTCTGGTTTAGATGAAAACACCTTAATGTGTAAAAACGTCCCACCTTGACTCCATGTTCGTTAGAGATGAGTTCTGCCTGGCGTACCTGAACTCCAGCGTGATCGGACCTTCGATTTGGTTCAGGTGGATGATGTACGTTTCTCCATACTTTACAACCTGCTCCAAAACGCAGTCTGATCGACGACACAAGATTAAAGATAAAGAGAAACGTTTACTGTGGAGAAAAGCTGAAAATCAGTCATATTGTGCTAAAGGTCAGATAGAACGACTCATAACAGAATAGATTCTTATAGAAATCTCCAGAAATGAAATAAAGAATCTTTACCACATAATCAGTTTTGATTACATTCCTTTCAAGACACAAAAAGCTGTTGATTATTTTTTAGATAATTACTTGATGCATTTGGTAATTAAGTCATTTATAACTTTTCTTTTTGTGATCGTTTAATGGATAGTGTTACTCATAATAATTTATTTATATGTGAACTTTTCGGGACATTGTTTTGCTCGCAGGGAGAATCAAAGGCGATGAATTTGCTTCCAGCAAAGTTTAGACATCATTAACTTGAATAATAGTTTCATTTTTCACAGACATGAGTTGATTCCTGGAAGAAACTATTATTTCACAAAATCTGGTGTTTTTCCACAAAGAATAGGTTTATAATTTAGTATCTAATGAGTCAAACACCAGTAGAACATGTACAGTTTTTTTTAGGAGCAGCAGAGTTTCAGTCCTTACCCCTGACGGTGAGGACCAGGTTTTTGGAAATGCTGGCATTTCTGCCGCTTCTGATGATGTACAGCCCCTCGTCTTCCTCCTGCACGTCCTTCAGCACCAGGTGGCCCAGAGAGTTGAGCTCGGTCTTGTTCGGGTTGGTCACCCGGCCCGCCTGGAGCAGAGGAACCTCGTAGGAGCCGTTGGTCCTGGGTCGGAACACGACCTCCGGCTCGCTCCACGACGACACTTCGATGTGGACGTCCTCGCCGAAGAAGGCCGTCCTCCTTTCCTCTTTGACTGATGCAAAAGGGAGGTGGTTAGCTTTCAAAAAGTTTATTTTATTCATATATTATCATCCAAACAAGTAATGTTACCTCTGGAAGATGCTGACACAACTGGAGGAGAAAGAAAGAAAACAGAAAATCAACTCCTTTGTTCTCAAAACCAAACAACTTCCACATTAAACATGGAAACATTTGAAATGTAAATGTTGTCCAAAAATAGGCTGATTACAATGTTTCATAACAGAACAAGGCAAACAAGAGGAAATGGAACAGATTGCAACATAAATGAGCTTTGAGTTTTTTTCTAAAGTAAATCATTAAGTTTGGTTTTGAAGGAAGTCGGTTCCAAACATTCATTTATCTGAACTGGGCTCCTGATTCTGTTTGTGCTTACCGGTGCAGAACACGGCGCTAAGTACCGCAGCTACAACAGCTTTCATCTTGGACTGCCTCTCTCTGCAAAACACAAAGACGCAGACAATTAACAGCAAATAAAGACTTTTTTAGCATCAGTATGGCTCCAACGAGACCTTCAGAAACACAAACTCTGCTTCATGAGACGTAATAATCGGTTTATGTAACAACCGGAGCGTCAGTTGGTTCAATTTAAAAATGCTCTGTGCAGCAGAAACGTATATTTACATTAGCATGAAAAAGGACAGAAAATGTTGAAGAAAAACCTACTGTCATTAATTTGTGACTTTAAGCTCAACTATACCTAAATTACTTGAATAAAACAGATTGGCCTAGTCAAAGTCTGGTCTTAGTTTGTTTGAAATGCTGTAAAATTATATATTTAAAGAAGACATATCTAAAAATCTTCAAATATGACTGAATTAAAACTATTCTGCAAAGTAGAGCAGGCAAAGATTGACACATCCAGACAGGTTTAGGGAAAAAAATGATTTTTCACATACAGCTGGGTTGGTTTGCATTGCAAAATTATTTTAATATTTACTCAGGCTATCTTTGTTTGATATTAAAATTTCTTTCATGGCCTTATTTTATTCATGCAAAAAGAGAAATAAAATCTTTATGGGATGAAATGATTTTCCTGAACAAACATCCGACGATGCCAAGAGCCGCAGGCAACAAAATCTATAACTTAGGTCAACTCAGAATGAGTCACAGCTGAGCTGATTAAAACTTTCTAAAGCGTGGAGGTACATTCACTTCACATCAATCCTGCTGCAATGGAGAAAATTCATCTATCAAATAAAGACCATCACAGAAAATGCAAAAGAACATAATAGGAAAGAAAATTATCTTTGCCCATTTCTAGATTAAAGGTGTCAAACTCCAGTTCTGAATGATTTGTTTCTGACATCCTTTAGTTGTTTCTATGCTTCATTACACCCGTTTCAAGTAGGTGTGATGAAGGTAAGTCACTTTCTGTATATGGTGTCCAGGTTTTCCTGTAAACCTGGACACCTGCAGGACAGATTCTTCATGTCCAAAATCATTGCCTGCTTTGTATTGTTGTAAGCCAAATTAATTTCTCCAACATTTTCCCCCAAGAGAAATAAACCCTGGTTCAGTCGGAACCAGAATATTCTGGATCTGTAATAGGAGTTTCCTGGAAACCAGGATTTTACCAAAAATACATTATAATTTATTTTAAAGGTATTGTAGTAGTAATTGTGCTGTCAGTCATAAAAACATAACCAATAAGCCTACATCTTTAAGTTGCTAAAGGATAATAATATTTTCACCTAAGTTCACTCCAGCAGATCCTCCTGGATGTAAGTCGACATCTCACTCCGTCAAACATTTGCTTTACATTTTAGAAGTTAAACTTCCTGCTTCATCCTGTTATTTTGTCCACACTCTGGTAAAACTATAAGTATTGATCCCAAATAATGATTGGTTATTCAGTTCCTATTTTCCCATGTTTTCTGGAGGGAAAAAAAGGGAGTTTTACCTGAATATTATAATAAAAGTAAATGTAGTGGAATATTTTTTGAGGGCCGACATGATCTCAAAAGTTTGAAAAGCATAGCAAGGGTTAGAGAGTTCAGTGGAAAATCTCAATAAAAAGTCTTTTAAAAGCCTTTTTCAGAGCAGAGAGGCTTTAAAAGCTGCTTTCTCAAGAGTCTCTGCAGAACGAACAGGCTTATATTGTTCAGTTTCCTCTTAGCACTTTGGTGCAACACAGCAATCTTGGCTTATTTCTCTAATCGCCGCCCTGTGAAGCAGGTTGAATACGTTTTACATAAATGTTCCACGAAGCCATTACCTTACTGCCTGTAAGAGATTTCATGCTGGGGAGCTTGAAAGGATGTGAATCAAAAGTTTGACATCTCTGACAAAGAAAACTGAATGTCTGAGGGGAAAAGGAGAAGTCAACTCTGATTATGAAAATGTGAAAATGTGCAGAAAAAAGGTGTTGAGATTGGACATGTATTGAGTGGAAGTCAGAGATGAGGTTTAAACAAAGCAGGAGGCGCAGCGAGCCGCCGCACAAGGAGCCATGCAGGAAAATAAAGATGGATGTGTGTTCAAGTGGTTCTGATTTAATTACAACCAGATGAGCAGCACTTTCCACTGAAGCTCCTGGACGCTTTAACCTGCCTTCCTTCAGCCGCAGGTTTGATTTCCAGCTGAAGCCCAGAGTCTAAACACAACCATTGTTCTCCTGTCATCCTGCAAAACCTCATTAGTTCCCTTTACTTAAGAAATCTATGCAAACTCATTGCCTCAGAATGTCTTAATTTTCATTAAATTAGCTGCTTAAGTAGAATTCATTTGTGCAATTTTCAATAAATCTGTGTATGTTGTAACTCATAATCATTTTGTATATTTAAATGAACCCACAGGTTTCTGAAGGAACATGTTTTAACTTGAGTATATAAAAAGAAAATCACTTGACTGAAACATTTCCCAGCTCCTGCTATTCATTTTATTCTTTACTCAAACGTTATCAGATAATATACAGAACAGTCATAATTTGCTCACTTTTATTTCATAAAAACAAAATGAAAATGAATGTACAACTGACTCTGGATGCAGTTTCATGTATGCAAATATAAATGTAAAAAATAGCTAATAAGAGCTGCGAAAGTTCTTAATTAACTGACTGCATAGAAAAAGATTGTGCTTTGTGCCTTGCTAGCCAATCCTCAGGTCACATACCTTTTCACATTAGCTCAGATTAACTTTGTTTTTAAAATGTCTCCACAGACCATCAACTTAAATCAAGATTTTAGTGCAAATCTAAAAATACAATGAAAGGGGTTTTATAGTGCCATTATATAGCACAATCAAGTAACTATTAAATTATGTTGTTATTAAAAAATTCTGTATATAACAAATATGAGTAAAAAGAAATTTGACTTTGATATTTAACGCCTTGAAATTGGGCCTCTATCTCTTTAAGAAGCTCCTGCTCTTTCTGTAACTCCGCCTTCAGGAAGTCATAACCACACAGATCCTCTAACCCTTTAACAACGTTTTACCAGTGTTGCTCTGAGAAGTAGCTCCTACAATGACCTCAGCATATTCTAAGTTTCTCCAGGTGTTTGCTAATTGCTGCTGGCTAGTCTGAAGGTGCCGAGTGGCGGCGCTCGGTCCAACCAGGCATTTTGCACATCTGAATGGTTGCCATGGAGATTCAAGGAGTCCTCAAATATGCATGAAAGAATGAAGGCAACACTGCTGGTATGTTTTTCATGACAGAATAAGATTATAATATGATGTAAAGTCAATTTTGCATAATTTATTCTATTAAAATCAAAACTGTAATTTACTTTGCACCCAAAAATACACAGGACTTAGTTTAATTGATTGTTAGCAAAACCTTGATTAAAGTTAAGCACTCATCACTCATGCACTCATCATTTTCCATTAAATACAATGTCACATTAAATACGTCACAGTTTACTGTGTGTATCACTAGATGACCTGATCACAGGTGTGTGTGTGTGTGTGTGTGTGTGTGTGTGTGTGTGTGTGTGTGTGTGTGTGTGTGTGTGTGTGTGTGTGTGT
>CAEGAF010166636.1:0-22658 GCA_903067075.1 Micropoecilia bifurca | reverse complement strand
TCTCCCTAATTATGTGTGTGTGTGTGTGTGTGTGTGAGTGCGTGCGTGCGTGCGTGCGTGCGTGCGTGCGTGCGTGCGTGTGTGTGTGTGTGCACTCAGATATCCCCCCTGTAATGAGGCCTTGGTGGCTGATTAGCTCTTAGACACAATATGGCTAGAAACAGAATGGGCCATTGATTCCCTGAGCGGAGCCAAAATGGCTACTTTGGTCCAACTTGACACCATCTGAGAGGAGGTGTTCCCTGGTGTGTTTGTGCGTGAGATGAAAGCAATAATGTGGAAAAAGGCAAGGGTGGAAAAAGCTCAGTGGCTCTCCGGTTTCTGTGCTCGATCTCGAGCTGCAGCAAAGGGTAAGCATAATAACAGCTTTGTTATTGCGATATTTTGTCTGCTTAAGCAAAAGCAAAAAAGCAACCTAATAACCTAAGCATCTTGTTTCACAAACAGAAAAAAAAATTCAAGTTATAGTTTTTTTGCACTCTGAGAGCTCAGCTAAGTAGAAATCCTCAGGCTCCTGGAATCATTTTAGGAAATCATTGGATAAATAAGGGGAGAAAAAAAATGACAGAAAATGTTGGATCTAAGACCTTTTTTTTGTACATGTTAGAGTCAGCAAAGTCACACCTTTGCGGAAATGTTTTTCTGATTTCCAGCTCTTTGAACCATTTTGACCAAGCTGCCCTTTGGCTGTAGGGACTGCAACATGAAGATGTTGGACTGTAATCTTACTTCTGTTGGGCTTAAGGTGTTTTTATACAACCCAAATAAGACACTGAGTGATGCCGTAATTCCAGACTCTTCTACTGGAACAAAGAAAAATAAAAAAACTTCCAGAACTCGACTTGCATCCCTTAAAGTACTTTATAAGTCTGCATCCCGTATATTGGAGTACACATTTTTAGTGTAAAAAAAAAAAAAACGAAGAACATTTTTTAGACATCTTTTTAATTGGAAATTGTTACACCTGCCCATGCCTAAGATATAGAAAAATAACAAGTAAAACCATCCAAAGAGGCTTAGACCGTTGAGCAGAGAGGACACAAGGAAACATGATTACAGTCTCTATTTCCGATCACTTACTTTTCCATTAGGGAGATTAATGATGGCGCGTTCAGATAGGGGACGCCGTCTCTGATGTGAAAAATTGTGCCATTACCTGTTCAGGATGAACAAAAAGTGAGTACATGCGTTTGTCTGTTTTGGAAACTCTTCGTGCTCTGACTTTCACGCCTGCTGCCGCCGTGGCTGCTGCAGAGACCTAGATCCACATCATGTTTGTGTGCTTTGAGCTTTGTCTTTTTTTTTCTTTTGTTCATACCAAAATTAGTTAGGTTTGTGTGAGGTGAAGCTCCGTGGAGGCGGTGGGGGGGGGTGGGGGGGGGGCGGGGGGGGGCGAGCAGTCAGTCTATCTACTGGGAGTCTGACAGGTAGTCTTAGAGGAAAACTCACATCAGTGTAACAGAGCCGACAGGAAAGTACGTGTTTAGGCGTGGAGTTCATCTGAAGTTAACACATAAAACAAAGAGAACAGTGAAAGTTCTGAAAAGATTCAGCTTGAAGGAAAACAAGATTTTCCCCTCAGGCATCTCAGCTTTATCCGGTTCCACATCAGTATTATGCCAGCCACTGTAGAGAGACAAAACATGTCTAAAGCTGAATTAATTTCAAGTGCTTAACGTGTTCAGCTACAAAAAACACAAAGCACACCTTGGTTAATATGCAAAAGAAGTATTTAGAATCCATCCAGGTTAAAGTAGGACATTTGCAAGAAACATAGTGAGTAAACTTAGTGTATTGAGATTAGTTTTCTAGCTCAATTTTTCAACAGGGATGATGCTTTGGGGAAGTCATTTCGATATCAACCTATGTTATCAATTCGTAGTTATATATTTAAATGTATTTTGTTTATGTTCCAAAGGCGAATATGAATAAACCACATTGTGCTCTATGGCTACTTTGAATGTAAAATGTTGGCAAAATGATCTGAAAAGTCACCATATTTAATGACAACATCCACTCAGTGTAATTCGAAGATGTTATGACAGGTATTTTGCTATCAGAGTACATGACTACCATTTTTGCTCCAATGCTGGAACAGTGGCTAGTAAGCTGGCAGCAGCACCTCCGTAAACAGATTTTTAGATAAAATGACAGTTTGGGTTATAAATTTCTATTGAGCCATTTAAATAAACACTTCCAAACTATAAACTATAGTTTGCCTAAATTGTCTGTCATCCACAAACAATTGAAAACCTTTGTTATAATAATTATTTAAGTTGTTTCTAGATTTTTAATCAACTGTTTTTATTCATTTTTTCAGCTGAGGTACCTCATGCCAGGTGGACAGCATCGCCTATATTGGATTGTATTGATTTTGTAAAACTAATGAAATGGGAAAGAAAATATGTATTTATGGCAAGATGACAAAGAAAAAACAAAAAGCAAACGTAAAACAATCCATTTATTATTTTTAATGGCAGTGGTTGGCTCAAATACTTCTACAAAGAGACATAACCATAGTCATTTTTTATCATCATTATTTTCCTATTATTATTATCATTATTATTATTAGACTAACCCCTACCTGACAGATCTAGAAAAGATCTGAAAGAGGTGCCCAACTAAAATCAATCAAGTTCAAATGTAATTTCAGGCTGGTTATGAGCAGCTTTTCTCTTAAAAAAAAGAAAGAAAAGTACTGCAAACTTCAGAAAATCCATGTAGAAATTTAACAAAATCAAAAATGTAGTTTACACATTTAGAAAACAGAAGATTAAAAATCTACTTTTCCCAGCAGTGAATGTGAGGACAGACTGCATATGTGCAAATCCGTGAAGTGAGTGTCCATCAGTGCATGCTGCAGGTGACCTTGTCAGCTTTTCTGCTCCTCAGCTCATTATGTTCAGAGATGAAGGGCTCACAAATGAACAGGCAGGTGTTTTTAAAAGTCTAAATCAACCTGATCCCCAAAGAACTCCCTTCACAGACGTAACAGGAGTGGCTTTCTTTATTTTTCATGGGTAAAAAAGCGAATTGTTGGGTAGATTTATAACGACTTACTCAAAACTGAAACGTACGACCCATTTCTGTCAGGATAATCCCAGATTCCAGATTTGGTGTTGTAATTAGAGCAGCAAAATTAGTAGTTTCCACCGACTTCCAGATGATTTCAGGTAAAAAATATTACAGAATGAATTTAGAGCAGAAAATCACCTCATCCTTCTGATGACAAATCAGCCGCTCACACGTCGAGCATGTAACCCATATTACCCAATTGCAGAGATGCGCACCGGTCTCACCATGAGGACGCTCAAGGTGAGAAAATATGAGCCTAATTTGCTTAATGGCAGTAAATATGAGAGGATATTACTGCTGCGGCTCAAATGTGCATTTTACATGTTTCCGCACGAGGCAGCGGGATGTGCGAGAGATTAAAACCAATGAAGTGTGAGTGGACGCAATTTGGAAGCGGAGGCACACGTAGCAAAGTTGTTCCGGCAGCTTCGGAGTATTGCTGGAAAGGGAAAAGGAAGCGGAGACAAAGCGAACAGGGGCAGAGCTCAACAGGCAACTTCAGGAGAGAGAAGTCACGGACAAACCAGGATGTCTTCTTTAAAGTCATCGGTGAGCGTCCAATCTTCATCGAACGACAGAGGAGAGCTTATTTAAAGAGATCAACAACCTTCTGTGTTTTCTCCTCGAAATGTTAGGGTTTCAACCCTAACATTTCATGTTAGGGTTGAAAATGCTGTGAGTTGTTACTATGAAGGCATCGGCCATTGCTCAGAACACAAGGACACGGCTTGGACGTCTGCCTTTGTCTGTGTCCTTGTTTCTCAGAACTGAACAGCAGGGAAGACGTCCCTGCAGGGGAGCCGTCGAGGGGAAGGAGAGGCCTGTCCTCTAAATGAACAGAGGGAGGGATAAAGGTGTGTTGCTCAGGTTTAATATGTCACAAATGTTCAAGGAACCTGGTTATTGTCAGAATTAACTGAAATAAAAACACAGAACTAAATCAGTTCCTTGAAGATATCAGACCAGATACGTCAACCATCACTTAATGTTCAGCACATCCACAGGATCAGCAGGAATAGAGGGACAGACGTTTGGAAAGTGAAATAGTGACATGACATATATACTTGCTAATGAAATGGCTCAATTTTAAAACAATCCGACTTGAAATAGAAATAAAATGAGGATGCAGAAAATTTATAAAAAATAAGTGCTAGCAAATAAGAGATTTAACGTACGGAGAACATGTGGAGAATGTCAGGAAGGCTAACTTTATCTGCAACGCTGGTCTTCTTTGATGATCACTTAATAAACAAAGCAAGAAGTTAACTCTTTGCTTTGCTGGTTCAACTTTAAAGTTGAACTTGCTGGTTCAACTTTAAAGTTGAACCAGTAAGAAGTAACTGGTAAGTAAGAATCAATCAGAAAAACAATAACAGAGACAAAATATACAGTAGCTCAAAGCAAAACATGTCACAGTTCTATTTCCTGTTTCGAAATTAAAGTGTTTCAATAATGTCATCCTCAATGTAATCAACTTACTAAACTGATTACCCAAATTTAACTCAGTCTTATAATTTGCATAAACTTATTCCCTATGAAGTCTGTGTCATTGTCGTTTAACTTAAACATTTAACAGTGACCAGACGAGCTTCCATACACACAACCAGGATATTGAGACCAATCATTCATTTTGTTCCAGAAAATTCGTCTAATCTACTTAAATCTTAAATTCACACTTGTTAAGCTTTTTTAGCATGCCATGTAGAGCGTATAATAAAAACTAATTAAACCATAGCCAGAAAAGATTAGAATAAAATCCTGAGAAAATGATCCGTTTCATCTTCATTCCACTCAGGTAGCCTAATTGTTCCAGGATGCACATCCAACTGTGCATACAGACAAACTTTACAGGCCCTTTTTTTTTATATACAAATTGGAGAAATTAAGACCAGATCAAAAACCAAATAAAATGTTGGTGTAGTAAAATGGACCTCTGCTGGAATCATTTGAACAAATTTCAGAATGATGTGATCCAAAAATGGTTACGCTTGTTTAAGTGAATTCATTCTGGTAAATTTCAGAGCATTTAATATCAGTGAAGCCCAAATGACCCAATAACACAGGATAAAGACCCCACTATATTATTATTATTATTAACAATTTATTTAAGCTCTTAATAATAGTAAATGGTTGAGGTCTTTGGCCAAATTTTCAAACAAAGCTAGTTCCTACTTGTGTGGTGGGACTTTTAGTTGGTTTTTAGGGAAAACAACACATCTTTACAGCAAGTTTTCCAGTCTTATCATGGTTGCTGTGAATGCATCATATGGGGGATGTCAGGACCGCATTGGAGATCCACACAGAGATGAGCACTGCAAATGTCCGTAAATAATTGCGAAACAAATGTCTGACCACACGACTGTGATGCAGCACCACAGAAAACGTTGTAATAGGCGAGCCGCTCCAATAGGTGGTGCTGTGAAACAGGCACAGAGCGACGCGAAAGACACAGAACAGTGCGGAGTTTGTTATTTGTGAGAGGGAGGCGCGAGAGAGATAGAGCTACAAAGTCATCATTTCAAAAGAAAGACTTTACATGCATGTACACACAAACACAAAATCAAATTTTTTTTCTTCATTAACTTGTCCACTCTGGGTCTCGTTTTCAAAAAACTTTTGTTTTTGGTCTCCCAAGCTGACGGATGCCCAACCGAAACAACAAAAAGAACCTTTGAGGATAAAACTAATAGGTCTCCATGTGGATGATGTCTTAAACCATTAAAAGCCATGCTTGCCTTTAACCAATACCAGTGCCTCACCATCAGCATATTGACAGTCCTGTTTCTGCAGCTAATTAATAATCACCCCACATCACCACAGGTCTTAGTCGTCTCAGTTGTCTATCACCACCTAATGAACGAGGTGAGGAGGATCACACCCCAGACAGGTCATTGATTCATCAAAGAAAAACATCTCCACGGAGACATCTATTGATGTTCACTGTAGCTGAATGGGACCCATTTAATGGTCAAACCGTTATTGATGAAACCTGATGTTTTTCAAATGAGGCGTCTTCCTGGTTATTCTTCAAGGCCTCGCCGCTGCAGCACCAAATTACCGGGAACATTTGCCAGGAATCCCATCATGAAAAGTTCAAAACAGGAAACGTGGACTGCAGTGGTTGGGTCGCATGTGCAGAAAGAGAACTAATCACCTCTCACTGAGTTCACAACCTGAGCAGCGTAGAGTCCAATGAGATCAGCGGTGGAAAAAGCCCCCGAAAAAAAGACTTCAAATTTTGATATTTTGACCTTATTCAAACAAAGGCAGCAGTTTTTATTTTTCATTTAGTTCTAATCAGTACATGGGAGGAAAAAATGGAAGCCAAAAGCTTAAATAGTTTGTTTTTATTTCTCACAAATAAGACATGAGAGAGAGAGGCATTGTCATTGTGTGAATTTAAGACAGCAGAGCCACAGCCATCTGGCTGATGGGTAAACAAAGGAAATGATTAGAGTCCTGCTAACATCACTAATGACTGAGACACTCAGCATGCCACTGCGCATGTGTGTATTGGATAAGGCTTTATAAAAACACACACACACACATAATAAAGAAGAGATAAAGAAAATGCAACACAGCAGGGACGTCAGATATTCAGGTGCAAAACAAAAATCCATTAAAAAGCCTCATCACAGGGATAAAATGTTTAGCGCTTGGCAAACAGCAATCCTACAGTGATTTGTTCTGTGTGTGTGTGTGTGTGTGTGTGTGTGTGTGTGTGTGTGTGTGTGTGTGTGTGTGTGTGTGTGTGTGTGCGTGCGTGCGTGCGTGCGTGCGTGCGTGCGTGCGTGCGTGCGTGTGTGTTAATGCTTGACCATAACGATTCAGGTTAAATATATATATGACCTCATTTAAAAAAAGAATGATTGTTGTTCAGAATCATCATTCTGTGTAGAAAATAATACAAGTACCAGCACTAAAAGGAAAAACCATTAAAAACTATAGCATAGTTTAAAAACAAAGCTGCCTGGTCCACCTGCCAGTTAGGAAAAATATTTAGTTGACTTCTGAAAACAATTGTAGAAATGCTGAGCCCCCATTTCAGATCCGCTCGGCTCAAAACCCTTACAGCATTT
The DNA here is from genome assembly GCA_903067075.1 of Micropoecilia bifurca. Lineage (NCBI taxonomy): Eukaryota > Metazoa > Chordata > Actinopteri > Cyprinodontiformes > Poeciliidae > Micropoecilia > Micropoecilia bifurca. Next base: position 15,504 of record CAEGAF010166636.1, on the reverse strand, counting down.
ATAGGTTTTTTTTTTTGAGAAATCTGTGGAATGTATAGATTTTAAACATAGTTATTGTTGGAAGCTATAGTGTTGAGAAATGCAATATAAAACATTGTGTTAAATCAGTATTTCAAATGCTAGAATACGAAAAGATAACTAAATTGTGCATTGATGGCTAAACTTGAATACACTATCGTTTTACACCTCTGACCACATAGGAACTTATTCCCACCCGACTCCCTGTGTGTGCACCTTAAGGGGGTCTTTAGTTCTTTGACAGATCTTCTCATTTGTCTTTCTGTTGCCATTTATATTTGGTGTGTATGTTCAGTCGTAGATATTTGTGACCACCTCGACATGCTGCTGGTTGCTGTGTGTTTTAAGTGTTGGATTTGGGGTCAAGATTTTATTTAATCTGTTTCCCTCCAGCTTGTATCTGGGTCCTCGTTTCACAAAAAACTAAAAAAAATGTCTATAAAAGTGCAGACAAAGGCCTCAGAAACTATTTTCTCCTTTAACAATAGCTGAAAATATGATGAAAATATGTCGAGGAATTCAGACCTGCACAGACAACCTGTTTTGTGCAAAATATATATATATTTTTTATCCTCAAGAACAGAATTAAAATGGAAAGGTGTGAGGAAAGAGGCAAGTACAATGTAGACACGTTTTTTAAGAATGGGAGAATCTGAGTGGCAGATGATGGAACAAATTAACTAATAACTCTCAATATGAACGTCTCAAGGACAATGACAATTTTACAAGTTTGTCTCAGTGTGAGCCCAAAAAGAGAAGACATCAACATCAACCTTAGAAAAGCAACTGTTGCTGCCCATCAATCTGAGGGTTGTCTCACTGTTTCCAAACTATCTGAATAATTTAATCTGATGGAGTCACAAGGCGTCTGGAACAACGTCCCCCATAAACAGAGAACACTAACGTAGAGATGTTTGGTCATAATCTTATTGTGATATTAACATGAGAACAAAAATATTTCAGAGATGACATTTTAATCCACGAGATCTAAAGTTGGTTAAAACTTTGAAAGGATGTTTCAAAATTGGCCTAAATCTTACAAAAAATAAGAGGTAAGTTAAAAACAAGGGCTTTCACACCAAGTGCAAGATCTGACGAAAAAAAAAAAAATCAAGTCAAATTCTTCCAGAGTCTGGCCTCTGTAACAGCCTGAAGCTTGTCTCTCACCAGCCAGCTGTGGAGACATCAGTTCCTTCTGATCAGATGGAGCAGAGGTGCAGAGCCAGCCGGACGAACTGAGCTGGAAGCAGATTAGCAGAGCTGCTGTCAGCCAGCACAAAACCATCAGAGGGATTTACGCCGATGGAGAGATAGCAGGAATTCACCTCCAGTGGAGGAGATTTTGGGCCCTCACTAGACTTGGAAGCCGGTGAAGAGGGGGAGAGATGGAAGCGATAAGCATGTGGAGAGGTGGAGAACATGTGACTCAGAAAGAGTGAGCAAAAAAAAAAAAAGATTTGCAGTTTGGAATAAAAGGCTGTAAACTTTTTTTTTGTTTATGGCCAGTTTAAAAACTGTGACTGGGGGGGGTTGTGATTGTTATTTTGGGTTATCTTTTATGATGTTCAGGTAGTGACGAAATCTACGCTTTTGGGTTTTAAAAGCAAGGTTTTGCTAGACATGTGATATGCGTACATTTATAGCAAAGCATTTACAGCCTGCTTCCATTGGGGCTGGTTATTTTAGAGAATTCTGCCAAGTCTGGCTAAAAAAGGGATAAATGAGATCCTCAAACAAGTAGAGCAATTGGGCACAATAAGCAAAACACAGTGACGCGAGCTATTTTTGCGCCATGTGTCATAGCAGAACAAATGATCGCAGTTCTGAACAGCATTACTTGTCTGCGTCTAATTTTCTCTCTTCCACCTCGTGTGAAGTCGCTGTAAATCTTTGGGAAGCTTGCGGGGAATTTAGCTCAATAGGAGGAATTGCTCACAGCTGGCGAGTGCACCCACTGCCGAGCTGCAGGAGTTTTTACTAGCTTCATGCGCGGCTGCTTTTAATAGCCGCTGCTTGACCAGTTACCCACTGGGACAAATACAAGTTGCACTTCAAAAAGCAAGAGGGTAAAACAGAGACATGGGGATTAAGAGACGGAGACAGAAAAATAAAGAAGAAAAAGAAGAATTGAGAGCCAGACACAATTCCCAAGTGTGGAGTTGATTTGAATATCAGTCATCTGAGGACCAGAAGGGATTACAATTCCCCAAACCAGCCCCTCACTGTCTTACCATAGATGTAGAGACAAAATCTAGGAAAAGTTGGTAAAAGTTATTGCTACAAGTTATTGGTGTCTTACAAACTTTTAAACAGATTTCTGTGGCAACCTCAAAAGAGGCGTTAAATCAGTAATAAACTCTCTGGGGTGTCTATGAGGGTCTACATAGAGCCAAAAATGTTACCTCACCTTTAAAAACACAACAGCTGTTATATTTTTTCCAAGTTTTAAAAATGAACAAAACTTTTGTTAAAAAAAGGAGGGATACATTTTTATCTAAGCTTTCCTTTTGGGAAAATTCTGATGAGCTTCATAGTGGATGACAGAAAAAAACAATTGGTCATGCTGTTCCTCTGCTTGGGGAGGTTTGGGAATCATAGTGTTCATGGTAACTTCTGTTTGCTGTGGAGTCCTCCAATCACAGCTGAGCCTGGATGCTTTTTTCCCTCTGTGAGTTAGCAGAGTTCACTCAGGGGCCAAGAAGATGCTGGCTGCTGTGTTTCTGAAATGATGGTCACACTGAGGAGGATGCTGGAGCTGTCTCATTGTCAATGTTACCTTTCAACACAAAATTGGATTGTATCACTAAAAAGAAGGCCCTTCACAAGGTATGGGTGAAAGATGAGGTTTTCTCCAAGTGTGCTCATGACCAAGTATTGATGGAGTTAAAGTGCCTATTACTTACAGACCTTTTTTACATACTAGCACTGAACCCTACCGGACTACTAATGGGACCGGACATTTTGTTCACTTGACAACTTAATGGAGGATAAAACAAAAGTGTGACTTAGACGACTTTAGGAGCTTTTTCACTGAGCCTGCTACTGTATTAGACAGACTTGAAGACCTGCAACTTAAGGGCACAAGAGACCTTGAATTGTGACCTTCAAGGACTCTTGAAGGTCCTTGAAGGTTGAATGAAATGAAGGCTGGTCTAACACCTGCTGAAAATCGTTCCGACTCCACATCCAAATGACAATGGCAGTACAGTTTTGTTCAGTTGAGTTTGGATGCAAAACTCTTGTCTTCCGAATACTTCAGAGACCTCAGAGACACCCAGTCCGACAACGACGATGCCACCTCCAGCCAAGCACAACCACACAGACAGAAGACAAAAATGTCATCACTCACACTAAAAACACAAACCTTCTCGCCAAACCCAAATCTGGACCTTTCCTCTTCTCCTTTACTTCTTGTACAGAATGGGGGGATGAATCACTCAAATGCTGCATTTACAGTTTTATTTTAGATATGGAAATCTGCAGTGCAAATGTGAATCATACCATCTGCCTGGTTTCTATCTGTGTGTTCAAAAACTGAGCTGCCTTCACACATTTTTTACCTTTCTGACCTTAATCCACAGGATTAAACAGCATCTTGACTCGGCCTTTGTAGCAACAGCAACTTTAACTTTCCTGAGAGTCACAAGGTTTAAGTGTTTGTTTACGTAAATGTCAAAGTTAGTTGATTCCTCTAGAAGTTCATTACTTAGATTAGACACTGCTGCTAGATGAAGGTGTGGTTCGCAGCCGGTTCTCTAACTGATCCAGAATGTGTTTTTATCAGGTTAAGGTCAGCACTCTAGAAATCTGCAAAGTTCTTTTATACCAGTCTCATAAGTCCATGTGAGGGCAGCTGTTCAACATCGAAGGCAACTGTTGTTCTCCTAACAAATGGCAAATCAAGAGTCATCCGTTGGACCTCCAAACAAAACGGGATGATTTGTCAGTTAACCCAGTGCTCTAAAGTACAGTGACACTTTGTTTTACACCACTGCACCTATCGTTTGTCATCTGGTGATGCAATGGGTTGAATGCAGATGCCTGGGCAAGGCAACCCATTACATAAAATTATGCGCAGCTCTTAAACTAAACAGGAGGCCACATGACTTCCCTATGCAGAAAGTTGGCAACCTTTGCTCACTGGGTTGGCTCATTTAATTTCATATTGTTTAAGATTTTGTAGTTAAGCAAGTGTTACTAGACTGAGGAGCAGGTTGATCGGAATTGCCACAATCAGTTCCCTTTGTTGCTCGACAAAAATTGCATCATTTTGTTCACGTCGTGAACCCCTTCTTTTGACAACCCTGCTGGTGTTTTGTCCCCTTCTCTATGCAAAACTCCCTGGGTGTGTTTGCTTTTAAGCAGGAAACAGATCCTTATACTCAACTTCCAGTAGACGATTTTTCAGCCATAAGCCAGGATGGATTGTTTTGGGGAGACTTTGAAGAGTTGCATTCTGTTTCACTGAAACGCTAAACTCTCCCTGCTCAGTTACTGGTCCAGTTCAGTAGACAAGCTTCCCTCTGACACCTTCCATCCGCTCTGTCTTTTTTTTTCTGATTACATAGAAAATCTAATGAGATGTTGCAGCTTGTTAATCATTATTCCCTCCTCCTTTGAACTTTTGAACTCGTAATAGCCGTTGCTCTCTGCCAATATGGCTGTGGTTACTATAGTGTTGTAAACCACACATGACAAAACACCGTGCCACATACCACAGGGTTTCACAGGAGCTCGGCTTGGTGAATCTTGTGGACCATGAAGGGCGCATGTGAAAATAAATGTCCCGAAACCATGTGACCGTGTGTTGACACTTTGTCTTCAGTCTGGCTAAGCAGGGCCCTGAAGTGGTGAGGAAAGTTTTACAACTGCACTTACTGCACAACAAGGACACTTTGATGGCACATTGCTGGTGGCTGATTTTTTCCTAAAAGTATTTCTAGAAGCAGTCTGGACAACAAGGCCATTGATTTTATACTCTAAGGTTATGGAAAAAGTTAATCCTTTGAAGTGGTGACCAAATACCCTTGTCCCCCTTATTGGTCTTAAAAGACATGATGGATGTGTTTATGTAATTAAAGTAACAAAGAGAAAATGTCAGTAAACAAATATGGGTAATACTATTAGATTCCAGAATCAAAAACTGTTGACTGATTGATCCCTGGTCTCAAAAGTATACATTTAAATTAAGATATCTGAATAATAATTAGTTTTTTACTGTATTTGTCCTTTTAATATCAAGAAGTGTTTTTATGAGAACATTGAAAAACACAAAGAGTCTTGTGTGTAACTCATTTTATCCAACCGTCACAATGGGTACAAATTCACCTGTCAGTGGGAGGATTTTTTATTTTTGGTATTCAATCAAAAACACATATGATAATTTGAGACGACAGGAGGCTGATTAAACAGGGTTGTATACAAACAGGTTTTACAAGGAGAGTTAAGTTTCTGGAAAATGTGCTTATTCTTTGAAGAAACTACAACAATTCCTGTTGAAGGCAAGATTTTGGTGACCACACATGTCGCTATTGTTCAGGATGTTGCGCCCACAAACTTTGCGTGCCAGGGGCCGATTATTAAACAAATGAATGCATCCCCTCTCCTTCACCCCTCACCAATTGATGACATGTTGCCCCTGCCTGCTGTTTCTGGTGAAGGCAGGATGTAGGAAAACTGAGGTTTTCCAAGTAGAGCTAAGAGAATCCGAGAAAACATTCATGCATTCTGTAACTCCTTGTTTTTCATTCTGGCTAATTTATGTGTGATTTTAAAAGGACGTCTTGTAAGTGCTGATAAAATAGTATTAAGGGGGAAATATCAAAATCTTAGAACAAAAACAGACAAATGAGTCATTTAATTGATTAAGCTTATGTGAGCAAAGAACATGATCATTAAATAGATGCAAACAAGAATAGTAAGCTTCAAATGGAGCATGATGCTATGATTTCCTTTTTTCTTAGGAAATAAAAAAACCCAGAATAAACAAACAACAAGGGCCTCCAACCATCAAATCATGATAGAGAAAAGTTTTTCAGCGTGTTTGTGAGAAAAAGCTGGCCTAATATCTAAGAACCCAATAGAGACGATTGAGTTTGTTAGCAGCTTCAGAAACAAGGACCCAGGCTAGAGACCAATGCATAGGTGACCAGGGAGCTGCAGAGAGAAGTTAAGGGTTGGGGTCATGTTGCTAAGGTGACAGTTGCTGTAACCGAGAGGAGCAGGGAGAGGAGGTACATTTTCTTTACACTAAAGTGAGAAAGTGCTTGTCTGACCCTGACTGGAGGGACGGATTCAGGCCGTGTCGCCACCTGTGAGTGGAGGTTCGCTGCTCATCAATAACACAGACATGCTGCTCTGCAGAGAGAATAAACTCGCCAAGAAATCAAACTTCAAAAATAGCTAAAGACTGGTTTGGAGCATTGAATTTGAAACTTATATTTTGTCATACTAGCTGCAGCCGAAAACACGTGGACCACCCAGCAAGTAGAGTATGGAAGGCAAAAAGTGCCACATATGAAAATGAAAATGGATTTAATTTATCTACACTTATCCTAAATAAACTTAAATTGATTTTTCTGTATTTCAATAGTTTCAATTAGTAACTGCAGCAGTATTAGTTAATGTTATGGTTATGTGCCACAAAACACAATAAATTTCTTTCATGTCTCAGCCTTACAAATTCCGAAGTTGAAAGGCGATTGGTTAGCAGCTGAGTTAACCAATCAGACATCAGGTTTTATTAACCGGCATGCAGAAGCACTTTCAAACATTTTTGTGATCGACTTTAGCACGGGAAATAAGTTCATACAAAATAACACTGAAGTATACATGTATATTTGAACTATTTTAACTGGATTTCTCAATGTAATAATAATCTCAGAATGGCTGCTGTTGGATGAACCCTTGAAGTGAAAATGAGATTCTTTGCACAGAGGGCAGGGTCACTGGTGAACATCACATTTTTTTCCCCAAAAGAAAAAAATGTGATGTGCTTCACATCACATTTAGTAACATCTGTAGTGACGTTACTTGCGAACATCACTACGGATGCAACCAAACACATAAAACATTTGTACAAACCAACATATCTTTGTGCAATAGTTCTGGTTGATCCTATTAAGATCAGATAAATGCCTCTAAAATATTTTTAAAAATGTTTTATGACAAAGTGCATGTATGCTGAAGCCGTAAAGGCTTAAAAAATGTTCAATAAAATCTGAAAAACTCACACCAAACACCTAAAACCCTAAGTGAACCATAAAAGTATAATGAGTGGTGTTAATCATCACTTCACACTGAGCTTCAAAGATCATTTCACTAATCATCTCCACTCATCTCTGATTCATCCTTTGTGGTTTTTATTCCTTTCTTCATCCCCCATTATTTCTCCCCCCCCTCTGTGTTCTCACTTCCTGACGCTCTATCTGACATGTGAACCTTCCATATTGTGTTTTTATCTCCTTTTCCGGTGATATCTTTTACCTGATGCAGCTCCACTGTGCCTTCTTTTGTCCTCAGATGTCCATTCTCCTTCAAAACACTGCAGGTTCTTAAAATTCAGTCCTTTGCTTCCTCCGTTCTTTGTTTGCTGTCCTCGTTTTTTGTTTTTTTGTACTTGATTATATCCCTGTCCGACCTCCGTTATTGTTTTATTGTAAATACATTTAACTGGCTCCTATTTCCTTCTGTTTACTTATCTTTCTTATTGTTTTTTCCCACAAATGTTTGAATTGTCCTTTTTATATTCACTTGAAACCATCTCTTTCATTTGTCCTTTTATTGTTGATGTTTTGGTGCTTTTTCTATTATGAAGCTGTTATGCAGATAGAGGCATGTTGAAGATTTAAAGTTCTTCTAAAATATTGGACATTTTCTTTTAAGCTTTAAGTTCTTCCTTTAATCTCCTTTAATTTTTTTCATAAAATCCATCACGAAATGTTTCACAGTCCTTGAACTTTCCACATGTCGACATGTTCAGATTTCTATGGTTTTTAGAAATCTTTATGGTAGGTTTTTAAACAAAGTAGCAAATGATAATCATGGAATGAAAGAAAACTCATCATTCACTTTCAAATTGTAAATTACAGTTACTGCAGAAAGTATTTTGGAGAATAGCTTTGCCTCTGTCAAATTGAATCAAGAGAAAATCCAGCAATTTTCCAGGTCTGGACTTTGATTTTGCCACTCTAACACATGAGCATACTTTGATCTAAACCACTCCACTGAACTGTTTGTAAAATAAGAATATTAGTGATAATATTCTCAGAAAAAACTCTAAACAATTTAAAGAACAAGGGAATTTAGAACTAAACTGCACAAAAATCCCCCCCATTTACTAAACTATGTGATCTCGGTATTTGGTTGCATTTCGATTAGGGGTGTCAGAATTAAGGGATAAGAACAACTTTTAAATTGTCATTTTTCAAAAATTTTCAAACTGTGTAACATTTTCCTGATAGAACCAGGACTAGTTATTTGCCCTAGTGGAAGCTTACGTCTGTTACAACTAATGTTGCCAACTTTAAGTTGAACTTGGTAAAGACGAAACTCACACAAAACCTAAGTAGAAATGCAAACACCAGCTCTGAGGGTGAAAATGTGAGCGTTACTATTATTTCCAGCAATTATTACTTCACGTCACTCGGTATGTGACGATTTACAGATTGCCCTGACAAAAACACCTAATTTAAACAGAGGAACGGGAATGCAAGTAAAATGGTTTGCTGTTCAGATGTAACCTCTCTTCTGTTCTTCTGTTAGCATGAGGACATCTTGACCTCAACATATGTTTCTTCCAGATTTACTGTTCTCAGCCCTTTCCTCTCTGCTCTCTCCACCCATCGCCCACTTGCTTTTTGTTCATTTCAACACAAGCCTTCCTGGAGTCATGTCTCCACATCTATCTCGGTGCCGATGTTTGTGCTGAGGGCTACGGATCGCAGGCGGGGAACAGGGCAGCCGGCAGATGAATCAGCTGGGAACCACGTTTGTGGAACAAAGGATGGAAGAAGGCGATCCTGGTTTCCATGATGATCTGCCGCAAATGCACAAAAACTAAGGAAAGACATCTTTCCTTCTAATAATGCCAAACACTACATTGACCGGTCAAACCAGCTTCATCATATGCTCCTACGCAGGTCATGCATTACAACCAAACACAACTTTTTACAGTAGGTTTCCCTTAGAGATCCCACAGATTTATGTATATACATATTGAGATGCATCCAAAAAAAAATGCAAATTTTGTGAAAAGTTTTTTTTGTTTTTTTCTATTTTACATTTTCAGTGTTCACTTTTTTACTGACCTTAGCTATAATTAGCCGACCAAAACAGACTCAGTACAGATGTGCTAAACAAATCCTTCACTTTGGGCTAAAACAGCAGTTAAGCTGAATGTTGAAGTGTGATGTAGCGTAGAGCTACAACACACTGGTGATAGATTTTAAAAGCCGAAGCAAAAACATCGAGCAGGTAAGGTCACGATGATCTCAAACGTACAAATTACTGAAAGATGCTTAAGTTATGCATCTGCTTCCACCCAGCATTTGACTTCAAGGCTATTTTGCTGTTTGTTTTGTTTTTTATAAAATCTGGAACTCATTTGATTATCTCTGACTTAAAGTAAAAAAGATTACCAGATCAATTTGATTAGAAATTGTTTCAAACTATTTGATTTGGGACCAACTCGCAAACAAAAAATGGCTGCATTGGGAACTGAAATTCAACACTTTTCAGCTTTTAAATGGGGCAAAATGTATACAAAAGTTATATGAGATCTCATATTTTTCCTTTCAAATGTATTTTTCAAAAATGATGATACAGTTCCACATTTACATAGTCGTAATTTTCAGACAATTCTGGCTGGTTGCTTCACAAACGGGGACATTTGATGTTTTCCATCCGTGGAGGGATTATCATGTGGATAATCTGGAATATTACAGATGAGTGATAAAATTCCACCTCTGTTATTTCCCAAGCACTGAAAGGAAATGTAGCTTCTCTACGAGAATTTCCGAGTGTTCGAAAGTTGAAGCTGCCTGAGAGAAGCCTGAATGTTTCGTAATGAGGCGCAGATAATGATGATAACAATAATAAAAAAAGACAGATTCGGAATGGGTCTATTTCAACGACAGTGCTTCATCTTTTATCACTTTTAGACTCTGTGCTCTGATGCAGGCCAGAACACGTCGGCGACACGTCGGCGACACACTCCCAGCAGCCGCAGGGCCTTCGCCTCGCTGTGAGACGCTCGGTGTGGGACATACAAGCCTGCTGCAATGACAGTCGCCACACGTCAGAACGTAGAGTGTGGGAGAAAAGTGAGACTTGTTTGTGTGCTCCCTGCTATTTCCTCATGTGTGTGAGTGTGTGTGTGTAAGGATACAAATATGTTCTGGCATGCAGCACTTTTGCTGAATATTGATGTATCATGAACCTGGAATAGAAGAATGTGACGTAGCGACGGCAGAATAATACGTGGTTACGTCTGCAAATACGTTGTTGCACACGTTGAAATGCAAAAAATGTAATTTCCCCGAAATGACATTTTCATCCATCAATCAGCAGAAAAACAACTGGCTGAGTGCTGACCAACAACGTATACTCCGAATGATCAAAGTTCCTTCTCACTTAGATGTTTAGTCTTTCTTTTATCTTCTTTGCATGTTCCTATTGCCATCACCATACTCTTTAGCTGCCTCTGCATATTTTCTATCAGATTCAAGTGAAGACTTTGAATGGGATGCTTCCAAAATGTTATTTCTTCTAGTCAGAGGAAATGTTAGAATGTAAGATGAATGTAGGTTTTTAGTCTCTATTCCCAAGACTCTCAGTCCTTCACGTTTTAGGTTTTTCTCTGCTCCAGCGCGTGAACTAAATAACTGCACTACCTCCTGAGCCTGTTCAGGGCTGCAGGAGGCCGTTCATCAACCATTTATTTAAGCCAGGTGTGCAGAGACGACACACGATGACAAGCAAGACCTCTGCTCTAAACCCAGATCTCCCCCAGGCATATGAATAATTTTGGATCTAATCATCTATGTACCACTTGGTACCACTTAATTTGTAATGTGTTCGAAAGCCGCGGCTCTACGGCTTGGAGAACGGAAGGGTAACTTCTGAAATTACGCTGACAAGGAATCAATTGTACTTTAAAAACTTTCCAAAGTACTTACAGTCATTTTACCTTTGCTTAAGTTTGCCTGGATATGCCATAAAATATTAGGGTGAGATTTTATTGTAGATTTTATTAGTAAGACAGTGTATTACCGGGATAACAGGATAACGCCAATAGGCTCACAAACAGTCAGTTATGTTTTCTAAAATCCCACCCCGACACACACTTTCAGACTGTAGTTGTGCCTCCAACCTCAGTGTTATCAGCGCTTCAGCAAACATTCGTCATTCGGCTCAACACCTCGACTTCCATTGCCACTCTCGACGTGTTTGTGTCTCATCTCCTCGGGCAGGACGCTGCGCGCATGGCTGCATCAAAGTCGCGTGTTTTAGGGCAAAACTCTTAACTCACATTCGGTGACAGCGGCAGAAAGCTGTTTGTGTGACAACTCTAGAGGAAAGTATGCATTTTAGTGCGGAAACCAAGAGGTCAGCGGTGAGTCATGTGGGTTGGTCGGGTGTCATAGGGATGTTTCCGCTAAACACGACGGTGGTGACTGGAGAAGGTTGGGGTCGAGCAGAGTATAAGTGATTGCTAAAATGTCTAATTTTTTGCTTGGAAAAAAGGTTTTCTTCTGAAAACATCCATTGATGTCAAGGGTGGGAAAAAAAAAAGGAGAAACAGCGAGACCCTGAAAACTGCAAACACATTTCCAGAACGACGGTTCAAGGAGAAGCTTTTCAGTTCGTTCTTCATTTAAAAATCTAAATGCAACACGTTACTGTTAAAAAGGATGGATGGGGGTCTTAGAGAGGGTCACATGCTTCAGAGAGGCGAAGTACAAAAATAAAATGTTGATGAATTATCATTAAATAAACTGTGCACCGATTGCGAGCAGTCAAGTTGGAGGCAGGACCCATTTTAAATATCGAACAGTGGACTGTTCGATAGGTAAAGTTAATGTTCTCTTATAAAAAGGGTGGCGTCACTGCATTTTTTTCCACACGTGCAGCAAAGGCAAATCTACCTTAGTTACGTTGTGTCAGACATTTCAGTTTTGTTGCATTTGTTGCACTAGGTCACCATGGTAATACATATGACTAGAGATGTCACCTTGACCGATCCGATGTCCGTCCAGTTGGGTTGGCTCTCTACAATCAGAATACATCAGCAGAGGCGCTCCATGACATTTCAACTGGTTTTGCTATTTTTGGAAATAAAATTCTGCCCTGTCTGCTGAAAGTCCAAAAACAATTTATTCCTAAAGGTAAGAAGAAAAACATTCATCAGGTGTTGCAGAAGCGCCTCATTTATTTACCCAAAACTGAGCCTGTGTGCTATCTGCTCAGCACCAGCAGGTTTTTTTTCTTTCAGTCAGACTAAAACTGGTGTTTCTTTCAGCCGTCAGTAGAGAAAGAAAGAACGAAAGAAAGAAAGAAAAAAAAACTTCTGCACCTAAATTTATTAGGATATTCTCGTGAAAAACATTCCTGATGTTCCTATTGAGAACGCGGCAGATGGGAAAGAACTGTTCGATTTTACTCATTAAAAAGTTTTCGTGAAAAATCCATTTGTCTGCTGAGGGTGAGGATGAGTCACATTCAACCATCGACAAACTAATATTCCAAACAATCTAACCCAGCTTAAAACAAACAGCCAACACCACCCCGCATAACATCAACTCACTATGTCAGAGGATTTAACAAAAACACCCAAGAAGCCTCCTAGTGGCCTACTGAGGCAACTTCAGTTTTCCTTTGTATTTTTATGAAAGGTGGTTCAAGGATATTCACAATATTATTACCGGTTTCCACTGTTTTCCCTTGATATCTAAAAACAAATAGACGTGTACTCTTTTCTGCCATATATTGTGTATTAACCTTTCAGACGCTTACAATTTAATTTCTATGATTGCGACAGTGCACATTAATCATCATCACCACAATTCATGGCAGTGAATTGCTTTCACTCTCTGATCGCTGGTATTGAATTCCACGAATGTGCGTCTCAGATAGACGCCACCTTCTGGCTAAACTGTGTTCTGCGCCTCAGTATGTTGCCATATCTTTGCCATTTTGGCTTTACCAAACAGTTTAAATTCCTATTCACCCCTATCAATCAATCAAATTTTATTCGTATAGCACATTTCAGCAGCAAGGCATTTCAAGATGCTTTACATAATTAAAAAACAAAATAAAAACAACATGTGACATTGAATAAACAGAAAAAAAGAGAGTGCATGTATGCTTCTGTTTTAGCCTATTCTAAATCTGGAAATGGTTTGTCTGATTTCAGTGAGACTTTAAAAAAAAAAATAGTAATAAAAAAGGTGTGTGTTGGAATTTAGATGTAGAAATTGAGAGCATAGATTCTTATCGTTCAGTTCTTTCTTCACCCCAAGTAACCCGAGCATTACTGCAGAAGACAGATCCATCTCTGAGCGCAAGACACCTCAACGCATCAAGTCTGCTACTCAAATCAGAGACTCACCCCTCCCATTTCCACCAGTCCTATCATTCCACCTATTCCCACTTTCAGAATAACAAAAGTCAGATTTAGAGGAATTAACTCTTGTTCCAGCTGCTTCACTACACACCGAACCTCTCTGTTGCTCTCACATGGAGAGGAGTCCGCAAGGAGCCAAGCTGGCTGCAGAATCCGGATACACATTTGGCTAATTAATACATCCTAAAGAAACACACTGGGACGTTAGTTACATCAGGATTTATTGGCGAGATCTCTGAAAGCTTTCTACATCTGTACAGACAGAGGCGGCTCTATTTTCAGCTGTCTCTTTTCCTTTCTGTGTTGATGGATAGCACTCCCTGTAGGCTTGTTACAGACTCAAACAGCTTCAGGGCTGCTCAATACACAGAGAATACATCATTGCGGTGTAGGTGCTTGCAATATCAACATCACAAATAATAAATTGGGATGTAATTATTAATGACTACTGATTTCCATGAGTGTAATTTCATGCTGCGCACAGTAGGAAACTTGGCAACACTTTATTTGAAGGGGTGTGCATAAGACTGACATAACACTGTCATAAACATGTCATAACACAAACATGTCATAACAGTCTTGGACATGAAGGAGTCTCAATGACTATTTATGACTGTTGCCTAAAGTGTCATTTGGTAAATAATGGCATTTTTAATGGAAAGTTTACACATTTAATGAACTTTAAATGCAAATTTCAGTAGAACTTTGTGTTAGAGTCAATATTAATTGAATATTGCGACATTTATACCTTGAATGCAACTTTTAGAGCAACTTTGAATTTAAAGTGTCATTACTTAATTAATGACACTTCATGGCAACAGCTGTAAATGTTCATGAAGACTCCTTTATGTTCATGATCGTTGTTATGACATGTTTATGACAGTGTCATGTCAGCTTTATAGACGTCCCGTCAAATAAAGTCTTACAGAAACCTTTTGGATTTGCAGCCCAAAATGCTAAGGGTCCCAGATTATCAAGGAAGATGTGGCTTTATCATGATCACATGACACATTTAATCAACTGAACATACATTTGTTTTAAATATGTACAACCTGTTTGATTAAATGAGAATGAGATTCAGACAGAGTCCGCTTCCAGTCATTTATGACGCACTGAAGTCCAGTTCATTGTATGATTTCATAAAAAGATAACCTGACAGATCCAAATATTCTGCTAAAGTAACAGCCAGTGCAGAGTAAAAAGATCTTCAGGAACCTCCACAGTTTATTCCTCACCCGTGTCTTTCTCTGACGACTCCAGCTCCCCGCATACATTCTTTATGACTCTTTGCTTTTGAAGTCTGAGCGGGAATAAGACATGTATTAAAAAAGCACGTGGGTGGCGCCGTGGTCACATCCTACAGCTTCTTCTGAGTGATCATGATGTACACCCAGGTCGAGTACGGCACACAATCCCCCCCAGCAAGCTCCAGGTGAGCCGTGGGGCCTCTTTTCAGTTAAACAGACAAATGTCCTGGGAGATTCAGATCACATGATGAAAAACATCAGCTGCCTTCTTCAGAAACAGAGGATCGGGAGATGTCTGAGGGTGAGCTGTCAGGAGGAATCATTATTTCAGTCGCTGAAGCTCTGAGACACTGCAGAGGGATGGAAATCTGATCGGCTGCTTGACTCTTTTTTTTTTTTTTTCACGACTATCTGCAGCTCTTTAGTGTGAATCAGGGCTGCTCATTACGTCGATCGCGATCGACCGTTCGATCGCGGAAGGTTTTGAGTCGATCTCAGCAGATGACAATCTGAACTCCGCCATGACGCTGAGACCAGCATTTCCTCTTCGGATGGGCTTATCAAAAATATTCACCAAGATCCTAAATGTTTTTAACTTCATTAAAAAAGAATAAA